>JAFIDM010000007.1:5372753-5391238 GCA_023159025.1 Thereuonema tuberculata
CGTGGCGAAACTAGTCTGATTTTTTATTGTATATATGTCTTTATTTTTAATCACTTTTTTAGACCGTGTGTTGGCTAAAGAACTTATCAAACCTGATTCACACACGTTAATCTTATTGAACAAGTGTCCTATACCGAATGGTTTCCAAGATAGAGCTATTTAAATGTACAGTTTCAAAATGAATAATAACAACGAGATACTACATACTGTTTCTAATATTTTGTGGTCAATTTACACATTTCTTACAGTTTATAATAAAAGTTTCAAAACTTCCACCACCAACATCCTGCATTTCTAAACTCTTGTGAGAACATGATTGTCTGAGTTCATCGTGAGACGTTCCTTTATGAGCGCAAAAGCAACAATTATGCGAGCGAGCAATTCGTCTCATATATTCAATCTACACATATATTCACTGTACACTTCACTCTTCATTCAACCCCTTAAACAAAAATCCAAGGGGGTTAGGTCTGGAGATCTTAGCGCCGTGCGGTGGAAGAGAAGGAAAAGAATGGCCAGCAGCCACAGAGACAAATACGTGCCAAATTTCAATTATCTGGGAAACTATTCGGAATAGGACACTTGTTCATATGATATTTTTTGCTTAAAATAACCGATACTATATCACCTCCCTGGGACACCCTATACATGACCTATGATTATTAAAAGATAATCATAGTTATACTGCGCAATCTTAAGTAATCCAAATCATCTGTTCATATTTTAACTTGGAACCACAAAGAAATCAAAATACGATTGTCTTTGCTTCTGATCAAGATCACTTATTAAAACTACATATCTAGTAAGCTGAAATTTTAGGCATGGTATTTAAAAGGAAGATAGCTCTTGATTGAATATGTATTTATCTACTGAAGTATAGCTTTTTTTGGTAAATAAGCTAAGTAAATCTAAAAAAAAAAAATATTACAAATAACAAATAAGGAAAAAAAAATTGAGTAAAAAATAAAGAAACTGGAAATGTATTTAATGATTCAATTTCAAAGTTATTTTAATGTTTTTAATTATAATTTATTAATCTCTTATTATAGAAATTAAGATTTCATAATAAGTGTTGAGTAACTGAATAATAGGTGGTTTTATTTTCAAACTGAAATGTACCTATGTTAATCAAGTTTTGTAGTTTTTGTTTTTGTCTTTTGTTTCGTTGCTTTTTTTATTTCATTTCTTTTTATTTAAATTTTAAAACCGCACTGCTTCCGGATTACAATATCTCAGAACAGATTTAACACTTTTTTATTTGAAAACAATGAATTATGGAACGCAGGACTACAGCAAAGAAAAGAACAAAGGAAAAAAAAAAAAAAACCCAAACGAAACAAAGGAACATCGCAAGAAAAAGCTGCTAATTTTCATTACTCCCAGGAGAGGGCGCATAGATCATAGTCGTCGAAACACAGCCAAGCTCTTTTTTTGCTCCTGTTTTACACTTTCCTCCTTACCGTCAGTTCCCCCTGAGATTTAACACGCAAGAAGAACATTCGTCACAGTTTTAATTTCGAAATCTTTCTCTCTCTTGAATCGTAAGCGACAAGAACGCGTTAAAACCTCCTTCAATAAGACACGCTGGAAGGTGGCTTTTATGCGAAGGAATTCTTTTTCGAGTTCGAGGCCCTGTAAGAAATCAAAGAAAGAAATCGTTTTCTAGAGTAGATGATACCATCTGCATGAGGAAATTGGAAAGAAGTTCGTGTTCAATCTGACTGCGTTTGTGTGAAGCGAAAAAAAGTATTTTCCTCGCTTTTACTGAGGTGAACTAAAATGGGAAAGGCTTAACGCCTCTATCTTGGAATAGGCCTATTTTCTTAATCAAGCATCGCATTTGATCTTTGCTGCGTTTGTAATTGAATTTTTATTGCACATTAAAACTTAGTTTAGAATAAAAAGAAATAATGAACCTTTAGCCTACTTTCGTAGGAAGACTGATCAGATCACTCAGTCTGCGTGTGTGCATGTGTATCTCCCAAATAGTTTTTGATTCGCCGAATGTATCTTCTTTAAATTCACCATAAATATTCAAGGATATATATTTGGTCCGACCACAGTATTGTGGCGATTCGACGTTAGCAGTAGCCCCATGACGTCAGCACTAGCCTCTGTCAGAGGTTCCGAAGAATATTACGTTACAGCTATAAAACAAAACAAAACAAAAACAAAAATTTAGTTTTAATTTTAGTCCTCCATTTTCCAATTCCTTTCGGAAATGATCTTCAACCTGTAAATATTTTTTCGAGTACTTCTCTGTAAAATACCCTAGGGCGACATTTTGAGGGAAATTAATAGAGACCTGTGCTGTGAGGCGCGCTTGTTTTTGATTGGCTATAAACGATACGTCATAATCACGTGGGGTTTCTTCCGATCGTCACGTTATCGTGGTAGGACTATATATATAGTTGAATTAGCCTATCACTTCTAGACTTTTTTTTCTATTATGTCTATCTTCTATGTAAATTAATTTTCTGCTTGAACCGTCCGCATACAGCTATTCTGCATTACAGTGCTTACGTAGAACGAATTTTTTTTCTAAATTTTTTTCTGAAATTCTTTTCGAAATTTTGGGAAGAGCTGGATAAAGTAGATATTGATGTTAAATTATTTACTTTAAAAACAAAGCTAATAACTATGTGGCATGTTTAAGGAGGGGGCGCAATACGGCGTGGCACAAGGTCGGGCGCAAAGAGCCGGAGAGGCACTACTTTATTAAATTTTTTTTCGACAGATAAAAACATTTTTTCTTACTAAAAACAATTGTTAACAATTCTTTGGGAACCTCTAAACATTATAAAAATACAGAAGGAGTAATAAAATAGTTTTATATAGTCTTTAAAGGAAACGGAAATTTAGCTACCAAAAATTACCGAAATTTGTACACCCCTTGATTTAATAATCTTTTCTACAGATATAAACGTTTTTTCTTACAAAAAATAATTGTTAACACTTCGTAGTAAACACCCACACTGTATAAAAATACCGCAGGAGCAGTAAAACAGGTTTAATTAGTCTTTAAAGAAAACGTATATTTACGTATATTTAAGCCAATAGACTTCTGACTGCGTTGAGCAAGTTGACCAAACACAAGGGTTGTCAGAGAGTTGTTTTATAGATAATTACGAAATATTATATAATATGACATTATTAACGACACAATGTGATACAGTATTAAAAATAACTGGGAAATTTTGAAAAATTCTTATTTGCCAAATTGCAACGTAATCGGGCGCAATGAGCCTGTGCGATCATTTCGTCTGTCAACCGGAAATGAAAAACGAAAATCACTAACTGACCTTGCCATTGTTATTAGCACTGGAAAAGCGGAAGCTACTAGGATGGACACCTCGCGAAAACATTTAGCGGGGGAGGGGCAAACAAAAGAGTTCGAGGTGTGCCTAGGAGATCGGTTGCGCCCGACGGAATGTTAAGGAGGATGTGTGAAGGAGAGGACTCATTGACCATGCGATGCATGCGAAGTTTTACTATTTCTCTGGAACTTTTTATTCTTTGTCTTTTTTTAGCCGCTTCACAGCTTTACAGATATTTTTATCTGTAAAATCTACCTTAGTTTAACGGTCCTCTGCTGATGTTGACTTTCTGGCTTTAGAACGTCTACAACACTCTGTTGAAGATAAGACTCTTCGTTCTAAGACACCCTTTATGTGTTATTCATATTTGATTTGCGGGATTTATAACAAAATTACAAAAATACTTAATACAGTCGGACCTCTAGTTAACGAACCTTTATTTGCGAAATTTTCTTTCGAACCAAGAATATTTTGCTAATTTCTTCTTAAAAATAACCTCCAAACAGCGAAGTGCATTTTCTATTTAACGAACTTTTTCGTGGTACCTATTTTTTTTTCTCCTTGAAATGTTTTTATTATTAATATTCCCTTAGAGGAAATGAAAGAAATGTGGATACAGCTTAGGGAAAAAGAAGAAATTAACGATGATGTGCTGATTGATGATTATCTTTCACTTGATTATAAGTTGAGACCTCGGAAACAGTGTGAAAAATAAAAACAATACAGCAATGAATTGCGATGAAGATGATGAAAATGGTTATGATCATGATGCAGAAATCAAAAAAGCTTCGTTTGATGAAATGCTAAAATCATTTGAAACAATCCGACGCGGATTACAATGTAAAGAAAATACTGAAGGGGTTTTTGGTGCATTGCAAAGATGCGAGACGTACTACAAGCGAAAACACTTTTTCAAAAAAAAAAAAAAAAAACTCAAGACAAAATTAACAGACTATTAGTACGCATGTGATAATGTATGCTTTATGTTATTAAAATTATTACTTTTTAATAATATTTATTGTTTATGTATTTTAAATCTGTTTTATGTAGTTTAAAGTAATTTTAAAAGGTGAATCTCTACTTAACGAATTTTCCATTTAACGATTGTTTTGGGATTTAGCGACTTCGTTAAATAGAGGTCCGACTGTACTCTTTCACTTTAGTCCCAATATAATTTAGATCTATTTCTAATCTGAAGATTGGAAGCAGTTTTTGACGCTCTGAACAAAATATTACAGGTTACTGATCTTCAGTATAAGAGGATGGCAAGACTGAGAGTCAAGTAAAAGACCAGTAAAGTTGTTTTTTGTTTTTTTTTTTCATAATTTATAATTTAATTGACCATTCTTTAAATAGAAAAATTAAGTATCCAAAAAATATATTATATTATTCTGATTATTATTCAATTTCTTTTGTAAATGAAATTCTTTTCACCTGGTTTGTAAATCATGTATAAATTGTTCTATTATATGCTCTTCCTTTATTATTACAAAGATATCATCTCATAAAACCATTATTTAGAACCATTGCATTCTTCCTATTCCATATTGAGCCTACTTTGAATTAAGGTTATATTACTTTTCTGTGCGTTCGTCTCATATATTTCACCCTGGATAACTTTACTTGGATCCTGGATGTGTCTACTTCCAATATCCAACACTTCATCGATGTCTTTACACTCAAGCCTTGACGTGAGATTTCTGTGTTGCTCTTGAAAGGTTAGATCCTCTACGATCTTAATCTGCTTAATTTTGTCACTAAGGAAAGTTGTTCTTTCCATCTTCTTATTTCCTCGTCTTATATTGATAGCTAACACTTTTTTGATATAGTAATACCTTGAGATATGAGCATAATCCGTTCTAGGACCGTACTCGTAACTCGAGGTGCTCATATCTCAAAATCATTTTTTCCCAAAAGAAATAACAGAAAAAAAAATCGTTCCGGCCCTCTAAAAAACTCCCTTATTAGTGCTAATAATAATGGAAAAAACATGTTTTAATTGCTATACATACAAAAAATTATAGTATGGTAAAGTTGGGAGAGATGAGACATGTAATGTAACTTCAAGAAGGGTTTGCAGTAGACTGCAACGGATCACATGACCAAAACCCGAGGCCAGTCCGAGCTTCAGTGTGTGTAGAGTGTTTGTGCTGAATTGATATATGAGATTTTATTGAGTTTTTCTTCCAATGATATAGCCAGAATTTTCGTTGACTTTGCAAACTTGTTTAGTTAACAGCCCTTTTTTAAGGCATCTGTGTAAACATGTAAATAGAGTAAGCAAGGTTATGTAGCGGTCACTAATGTCTTGGGTCCCATTTGGTGGAAATGCGGTATGTGTCATCTGTCCCATCACTTGGGGAGAGATGACACACCTAAAAATGGGAGAGATGACACGTGTCATCTCTTCCCTTTTTTATTCTCCTTTTTTTATTTTTGTCTTTTTATTTGTATTAGTTTTTTAATATTGTTTCTTTTTGAGTAATAAATATATTTATATATATAGTGAATAATATATTTAATGTCTTGATCAGCAGGGAATTTTATTTTTTATTAAACAAAAAGAACTTTCCAAAAAGTTTCAAAAATATCATTATTCAACTTAATTTTAGTGTTTCATTTCTTATGTTTTTATAAAAATAAAGTAGTAGCTTGATTTACACAGGTCTCTTATTCATATTCCATGTGGCCATCATCCCCTACTATCCGTGTCATCTCTCCCATAGGTATGGGAGAGATGACTCATTGTCAAATTTTTTTTTCAATTCTAAAAATAAGAAACAGCATTAAAAACATAAAAAAATAACGTAAATGTGAAAGCAAAGGTTAAATCAACAGTTTAAAGCTTTCAAACATTTAAAAAATAAGGTTTTTAATATTTTACGTGAAAAATTCGAATTGTGTGTTATCTCTCCCAACTTTACCTTATATAGGGATTCCTGTGATATAAAATAAAAAGTGATTTTAATTTTAAGTTCTTACTGACAGACGATACAGTAGCGGCTAATAGCGGCATGTGTGAGGAGGAGGAGGGAGGGAAAATAGATGGCCCGTACGTAGACACTCGATTCCGTACCGTACCTTACACGTACACTACGAAACTTACATAAACTTAGAATTAACTTAGCTCAGCCCTCATTTTCACTTGGCGCAGGCCTTTTAACGAAATACTTATCGAGGGAGATTTGTTTCTGTCTCCCTTTCAAAATGTTACAGAAATGAGTAAGGCACGTGTCGTCAAAAAGCGCCGAAGCACGACCAGTAGACAATTGTTTCTTTTCAATGAAATTAGAAAACTTCTGCTACATAGCCATCACTTCCTTAATTTCATTTGTAGAAATTTTTCTACATCTGTAAGCGTGCTCGTATCTCAAATCTTTACTCATATCTCAAAGCAAAAATTTGCACGGAGGCTTGCTGGTATCTCGATACTCGTAAAGTCGGGACGCTCGTATCTCAAGGTATTACTGTACATCTTTTTATCTTTGGAAACCGGTTTTTTTTTATCCTACTTCCATCTCGGTAACTACCCAGCCTTCAACTGCTTATAGAAAAATGCATCTCGTTTCTCGTGCTACACTGTCATTAATTGTTTCACATCAGCAAATACCATTTCATCATTTTAAGTGTTAACTGTCAGTTGTTACATTCAACAAAAAGCTTATGGCCGAAACTCTTGTAACGTTGCTCCTTTGTCCAGGGCCCCCATCAGAGGTGTGTCAGTTGGACCCTAAGCACCGGGGTCCAGCCGTCAAAGGGGCCCGGATTGAGGTCTTCATCGAAAAAAAAAATGTGAATTAAAACCGAAATTCATCATGAATAAAGTAAATTGATATTATTAAACTTCTTTATTTTACAACACAAATTCTCCATTACTTACAATATTTCGGAGGTCTCATCGGCCTCCTTTCTCAAGTTTTACACAAAAAAAGGGAAAAGAAATTGGAAGAAAAGGGAAATAAAACTTGAAAAAGGAGGCCGATGAGGCGTCCGAAATATTGTAAGTAATGGAGAATTTGTGATATAAAATAAAGACTTTAATAATATGTGAATTAGCCTGTTACTTCTAGACTTTTTTTTTATAATTAAATCTACATTTTATATAAACTGCTTTAACTTTTGCATAGAACTATTCTGCACTGCAATATTCGAATTTTTTATAAACTTATTTCTAAATTTTTGGATACAGCAGAAAAAAATTAGATATCAATTTATTCTAAAAATAATACAAATAACTATGTGTGGCATGCTTAAAAAGTAGAACTATGAAATCGTGTGGTGTCTTCGCGATATTTTTGGCTAAGAATCTTGACCATAACGTGGGAGGGGGCCCGTTACTACATTTGGTAACTGGACCCTGAAATTGATCTGGGCGGGGGGGGGGGGCTGTCTTTGTCTGTTATCAACGAAATGTTCTCATTGATACTATCAATGCTCGACTAAATACCAATAAAAGTATTCCGATTAGAATAAAATGATGTAATAGTGAGGAGAACTAATACATAACAAAACATTTTTTTAAAAAAAAAATCAGAATCTATTTCTCTTTAGAGTATACAGTGTAAGTTGCTAAAATTTTCTTGAAGAAATAAAATTACTTTAGAAAAAAAACAAACAAACTGAAAAATGCTATTTCTGAAGTTCGAATATTTACTAATTAAGATTTACATTCTTGAAATTCTTATTTAAAAAGCTTTAAATTAATAAAAATAAATAAGAAATTAAAATTAATGTAGGAATTTAACGTGCATGAAATTAATGGTATAGTGTTTTAAAAAAAAGGCCCGACACAGTAATTAAAAACATAAAAATACATTAAAATCTTTACCGGGCTTCGATCGGACCTACCAATATTTTTCAAGACTTGAAAAAGATCGGCAGACCCGATCGAAACCTGGTCGAGATTTTAATGTGTTTCTATGTTTCTAAATTATTGTGTGTCTAGCCTTTTTTAAAAAACTACAAAATTAAAATTAAATAAGTTACTTGTTAAGAATAAGTTATTTGTCAGAATAAATAATATATATTAGAAACTTAATCATTACTCTTGAAGTATGCATACTCGCATAGAATGGAAAAAGCAATGTAATTCACAACTTAAATTTACATTATAAAAATTGAAAATTAATACATATGGCTTGAAGAATAGATTAAATTAACATATCCTTAAAACTTAAGTTGATATAAAACGAACGTCAATTAGGTCTAATTTCGTTTAGCTGGAGGGAGCCATGTTGGATGCTGTTCGATAGAATAACTGGCAGGAACCATACTGGAAAGAGATAACTACAGGAAACCAAAATTGAATACTATGTCTACTAAGTCCTCGTTGATATTGTTGGGTCATTCTTCTATAACATCAGGAAATATTACTGCAGATTATGGCTAAAACCAGACAGAACCTTTATCCTTGTGCTCAAAATTATCGTCGAAATTGTCCAGTAGTCTCTCGGACAATGAGAATGAAATCAAAGCATTATTATGGATTACATTTGCTTATTAAAAACTTAAATTATTAACCTAAAATTCAAAACTTCCTAAATTTTTTCTTTTTCTAATGTTAGAATTTTCACATATTAGAAATGAATCTACTTTCTGGAAGAGGAAAAAAAAATCAGTTACTTTTTAAAATGTAAAAATTGTGAAAAATATTTACTCAAACTTCATTAAAACAAACTAATGTTCCATCAACATGTTCTCGGAAACTAGATTCAGCTCAACATTTTTTTCCCAAAGAGAATAATAATTTTCCTTTTTTTAAAAAAAGGGAAAAAATAAACGAAATCAACTCGTGATAGCTTTTACTGACGAACAAAAATAAGATAAACGAATATGAATAATTTTAGACTGATAAAGGACAAGGAGACCAGTATCTACAAAGCAGATGTTTGGTCTCCCAGACAAACAACAAACCACAAACAAAGAAAAAAAAAACAGACAGGAAGGAAAAATTTTTTAAAAAAAAGGATATCACACTCCGCACAACTCACAAGGAGGAGAATGAAACGGTCGGCAGGGACCCACCCCGAACAGCTCCAAGGACCACCAAAGGCCCTATCCAAGGAGCCGGGTACAGTTCGGGTCCCACCCTCCCCATTGACCCCAATATGAATAACTGTAAAATATTGATACCCAACGATTCCAGATTGGCAATCGTGGAGAATAACAACTTAGAAAACTTCTAAAGTTCTTTCATCTAATTTCCATTACCACATAGACAGCGGACGGAAATAAAAAACATCTTTTCACGACTCAAGCTCTCATAGACTCTCGTTTCTACTTTATAACTTAACTTTCTCTGGATACAGATTCCATTCTAACAAAGCTATGGTGTCACGTGACAATCGCTTCCTCTTTCTTAACCAACAATCAATTAGAATAGCTGAGACTAAATAAAAGACGTTCAGGTAAACAATGCAAAAACAAAAATGAAAACGACCCCAACAGAAATGCCATCAGGTCGTTTCACTCTTTATCAGCCACGTGACAGCCATTATTCAAAATGTAAATAAAGCAAATGACTTAATTTTTCAATTTGTAATAATAATATTAAGGTATAATAATAATCAAGATGTAAGATATAATAATAAAGGTATAAAGAAGAATACACAGCACTATGTTTACATTCATTAACGAGCAGTTTTAAATAGTTCAGTTTCTCAACAACAGATGTCACTGAATGATCTAAAATGGTTCATCCTTTACTAATTGCCACTCCCCTTTTGTATTCTTTCGTGAGCTCAACCTTCGAAGTTTTGTTGGAATTATCAAGTCTCTGCTAACTGCGTTCGCTGCAATTCCCGCTTAAAACTTTATTAACAAACAAAAAAATATATAAGCAAAGAAAAAGAAAACAACAACCTAAAACCTACTTTTTTAACAATATATTTTTGTGCACCTGCTATTAAGTCATTACGAGATTTCAGTAAAATCTGCCAGTCGAGTAGTCAAATCATAGAGATTCAGGAATTGGTAGGTTCTTAATAGGCTTATTAGAGAACTTAGATGATAGCAAAACTTTCAAGGACAAACAAATCAAATCTGTTCAGGTGAGAGATTGCTTCTACGTTACGTCCAGGGAATGATTAAGGTTGTTTTTTTATTATTTTGTTCAATTATCTTTTGCTAATTCTTTGCAGTTTTGCAAGAAAAAGAAGCATAAGAATTAAATTTTTCTTCTCTAAGAATATCGTAATAAAGGGAATTGTTTATTTTGAAAATTGAAAGCTGCAATTTCATAAACAAGAAACCAAAAATGAAAACACCGTGTGTGGTTGTTTTAAATTATCGGCGCTATTTTGAAAGAGAATACGTAAACAATATAGGTTTAGCTACTAAACGAAAAAGAAGAAGAAAAAAAAGGCAAGATGAAAGAAAGAATTTGAAGCTTACTTTACTTTCAATTTTGAGTTTTGTTTCTCTTTATGTTCTTTTTTTGTAAAGATGTTAAAAAAATATAGACGAAATCTCTGCTGGGTTTTTTTTCTTTTTTGTTTTCATTATAGTACCTGCTGAAAACAAATAGACGATTTTTTTATTTTCTAAAATAATAATAATAATAATAATAATAATATAATCCATTATTGAAAAACTGGAGAAGAATACAATAGGACTTAGAGAACTTGTTATCAAAATGAATTCGATATTTTTTCTTAATTAACACAAACTCGAAGTCTGTGTATACAATTGCAAAATGAAATAATTTTTGAATTGTAGTAAAGCAAAATGTTCAGTAAAGAAATCCGTTTGACTAACCACAGATTAGATTAACCACAGATTAGATATTCTATCAAGTGTTTTCACAGTGTAATTACTACGATATCTTATCTCTCACTGATATCCATCCACTTATAATTCTTTACACTTTTCTTGGATTGAGATGAATTCACACATTGGAGATTCTGGTTGAATCCAAACTCGAACACATTGGAAACACTTTGAAATATCATCTTAAAAAGCATTTCTTCTCATAATAGAATGAGACACAAATTTCCACTTTAAATCAACATGAACGGATTCTTAGCCGTATTCCAATGATTTATGAGAAACATGTAAAATTTTATATCATATCAGAAATATTGCTGGCCTTGTTTTCATTCTGCTATTACTTATGTCTTATAACACAATAATAATACAACGATTTCATCAGGTGTTGAATAACATGTTACACACACCATTGTTTTTCATATGTTTTCTTGTAACAATGGATATACCCCATATCCAATGATACCAAACTCGACCCCCCACTCTCACCTCCTATGAGGTGAGGGGTTGGGAAAAAAAACGTAAATAGGAACCCCCATTTTTTATTGCAAATTCGGATTCTCCAGAAAATTTCACATTGATTTGATGTACTGTACGTCGGGGTTGCTCGCAGATGGTGCTGTAATCAACAAAAATCAAAATGGGTAAAACATCGTTGAAAATTGGGGATATCTCAAGAAATGGAAAATCGTATGAAATCAGAGAAATAAAAATGTAGACGTATGTGATATTTATCAAAATGCTATCTAATGACACGTGAATTAACCCCCCACCCCCACGCTGCGAGAGTGGGAGAGGCAATTATTTCATAACTTGTAATGGGAAATCCCATTCTCAACGTTGTATTCCTCCGACAAAAAAAAAAGGGGACTGCTCTATCACAAAAGGCAGTGCAGTGCGATCAGAGCTCACTTATCTATCAGAATTAGAACTGAAAGCATCTCTAAAACTTTCATTGTACGTGAGTAGGTTTTATTGCCTGCACATCTACCCTTCATTTCAATGTTTTACCCATTTTGATTTTTGTCGATTACAGCGCCATCTGCGAGCAACCCCGACGTACAGTACATCAAATCAATGTGAAATTTTCTGGAGAATCCGAATTTGCAATAAAAAATGGGGGTTCCTATTTACGTTTTTCTTCCCAACTCCTCACCTCATAGGGGGTGAGAGTGGGGGGTCCAGTTTGGTGTCATTTGATGTCTCTCTGCGAGACGAACAAATTTTAATTATAAGTTTTTTGATCCGATTCGTAGTTTTCGGGATATTTCAATGTCTTCAGGTAAAATGAACACCCTGTATATTATTAATGAATTTCTTTCTAGTATTCTTTATTAAAACAATATTATCACATCATTTCTCGATATATTCTTTTGTAAACGTATATAGATAATGTTTACTTAAGTGGTCTGAATCCAATTACTTTTAATCAATGAAAGCTGGCGCAGATATTAAGAGGATTAAGATCCTTTGTTTATGACTTCTGTCGAAATCAATGTATTGGTTCGAATCCTTTTCTATGTGAATTTTTGCGACCTTCTCGAGCTAATTTCTGAGAAGTGTTCACACAGAAAGTATAAAAAGTAGATCGTCTTTTTATCGATAAATATCATGTCGAGTTTCGTGAAGATTTATTCACTGGTTCAAAAGTTAGAAGAGGGAACGCGCGCGCACATCCACCCACACACAAACACTGACTGACTGCTTTGATGAATTTGATGTTCCGAAGAAAATACTTTAAAAAATTCGCCAAAATGTCTTTAATCTAGATTAAAACTATTTATCCTGTGAACCTGAAAATTTACTGTACTTTATATACTTTATATACTTTGTACTTTATATACTTTAAACAAAGTTTATATATTTTAAACAAAATTCTTAGTAATTTTCAATATAATGGATATGTACCGTAATTCCTCCTAGATTATTTGAATTTTAGAATTTACAAATTAAATATATAGCTTTTTTTAATTTTCAGACGATGGAATGAAGCAAAACGAAAAAACTAAATGAACAGGCGGTGAATTAGTGTAGGCAAGTTCTATCTTGGCTATGTTTCTAATACGTAATTGCATTTTTATATACTTAGATGTCAAACCATACGTTATGAACTAGATGTAATATTTCAGTGTGGTTAAAATATATTCAGAATGGTTATTGGTCATTTCATCAGTGGAAGACCTTTGCTGACGTAATCCTCTTATTGATGTTTTTAGGACTTAACAGCGACAGCTACATCTAAAATTCTTAACTAAATCTTATAAATATAATGAAAACATTCTGGTTTTTGGATTTTGCACACGAATATACTTTATATTATTGCTATTATTTAAATAATTTTATAATTTGTTAGTAACTTGGCTTGGCTATGTAATATCTACCCTCGCATACTGACAGTAGCTTGCTGTTACAAAGATGCCATTTCTATTTTTGACGTAATGAGTTCCAGGCGAACGTAAGTGATCTGTTATCAACATGTAAGGAGATCTTTCTTGTTGAAAGAGAGAAGCGTTTTAAAAGAGAGAATTTGTGACATCAATTTCCAAACCATATTTCATCATAATTCTTCCAGTCGTTTTCCATCCAGCACTTACAATACGCTTACAAAGAAGCAAAAAAGGAAAGTAAACTTACTTAAAAAAATAAGATGCTTCTGAAGAAACTTGAGATTAGCACACACGTCTTGGAACTGAGGGTGATAAGACGGTGCTCACTACTACTAAGATTTCTGAAGTAAGAAACCTAAGTAAGAAACATATTTTAAAAATTTTATATTTGCTTGAAAGGTTTTAATCAAATTAGTTAAATATTAGCATTGAATATTAGAATACATTGTGTAATCAAATCAGGGGAATAATATTTAACTTAGTATGAGCGCAAGCTGTTGGTGCGACGCGGTGGTGCCGATTAGCTGAAAGTTAGATAAGTTGAGGTATGACCCCCCCCCCCTCCAGGATATTTATAATGAAAAATTTTAAAAATTAGCTTATCTGGATTAATATAGAAAACATTTTTCAAATTTACTAAAAATGCAGTGTATTAGTGTCACAAATATTTACATGTGCGCTACTCTCAGGTGTGCTACTCTCATGGCACCAAAAAAAATATTAAATCCTAATTATTTACTTAAGTTGTCTATAGCCAATTAATTTTAATCATATCAAACCACGATTAGCAAATAGATTAAATAAAAGGATTAGGATTATCCCACTGTTTAGCATGTAATGCTTCCTATGGAAATTGCAGATAAAATGTATAGTTTTAAATATGCACATCAAGTTTGAAGATTTATTCAGTGGTTCAAAAGGTAATGGGAGGAGACAAAGACGCATACACAGACCTGAGTAAACTTCACTTTCCTAAAAAGGAAATATTGATCTGAAAGATTGCGTTTTAAACAGAACTCTTTCAGATAAAATAAGCTATCACAAACGATTAGTGTTCATTGTATTCTTCTCTAGCTCAGTAATTGCTCTAATCCCGAAGACCACGTAGAGAATGCCAATTTGTTCTAATTCTTCTCTCGAATGGCAACTTTAACATTAAAGGGTTGTAGTTGAATCAACCTCAGCTAATACAGTGGCAATCAAATATATTACTCATAAGAGTTCACTATATTTTTAATGATAATCCGTTTCAAGACACCCTCCTCCCATTGTTGCAATCTTTTTTATATTATTAAGAAGTACATTTCAGAAAACTACTTTATAAGCAGGCAGTGGCGCCTTCCTAGTGGAGATTTTTCGAAGTACTTCTTAAGAGACGTCCCTGAAAGAACGTGAACACTATTTTCTTTAGTTCTTGATGTTTTTTATTTTTGTTTATTTGTTAATTTTGTTAAAATTCATTACTTATTACTTGTGGTGAATTTGGGTGGCAGGAAAGCCAAGCACTGCGACCTGAAAGATCTATTGTGCCAACCTGGCTCCTCTAAATGGTTACAGGGCATAGTAACCAGATTTTTTTTAAATTATCAAATAATATTTATAGAAACCATTTAAAATATCTGCAGAACAGAAATAATAGAAATTTTCTACATTCAATAACATAAAAAAGAAAATTAAGATTATTTACTTAGATCAGGTTGTTGAAATCAGATTAATTTTATAAGACTTTATTTTTATTATTAACGATCAGCTTCTCCAAATAGTTCTAAGCTAATCCTGGATTAAGTCAAAAATGAATCCAATTAAGTTGCGACCTAAGTATTAGAGAATTAAACTGATGAATTAATATCAATTGTTTAAGACCTCGACAGAAACCAATGTTTTGTCTCCAATGCCCTTCTACGGGATTTTTTATCGTCATTTATTTCTGTGAAGGGATCAACACGGAAAAAAAATCAAATATGAAAATTAGATCATTCCTAATCTTTAAAAAAACATGTTTCAAGAAGAATGGATTCCAGTGATTCTGAAATTATTTGGGACAAGGGAAGCACACATATAAGACAGATGCAAGGACACACATGAGACAGATGCAAGGACACACTTGAGATAGACACAACAACATACATGAGAACACACATGAGACAGACAAAAGAATACACATGAGACAGATATAAGAACACACAAGAGACAGACATAAGAACACACAAGAGACAGACATAAGAACAAACATGAGAAGACACAAGAACACTTGAGACAAATACAAGAACACATGAGACAGACACAAGACACACATGAGACAGACACAAGAATACATATGAGACAGACACAAAAATATACATGAGACAGACACAAGACACATATGAGGCAGTTGCAAGGACACACATGACACAGCTACTGAGTGACCATGGTTACTTTCTAGCGTACCAGAGCCACTTTGGAATTGTTGACAGTGCGTCATGTCCGACTTGCCAGTTCTTGGAAGAGGATGTGCAACATGTCTTCTTTGTCTGCCCACGCTTTCACGAAGACAGAGATGAACTGGAGAAATCCCTTTGACAGCGTGTGACTCCAGAGAATATTGTTGATTTGATGATTATCTCCCAGGCTAATTGGAAGACAGTGGCTGACTATGCTGCCATTGTTATACGGAAACTTCGAATGGCAGAGAAAATCAGACGTGATCAGTTGCGGACTGATATCTGATTCGGACCTGTAATCATTATGCCCTACGCGAAGTGATATCTGATAGTGGTTCCGTGTAGGGTGTTATGGGAATCGGACGTAGAGTTTTAGTAAGTAAAAGTCTTTTGATTGAGTCTCACATTATCAATCCCAGTCGGGAATAATATATGTAAATGCATTTCTCCGTCCTTAAAAAAAAATGAGACAGATGCAATATATACATGAGACAGATGCAAGAACACACATCTGAGAGACACAAGAACGCACATCAGAGAGACACAAGAATACACATGAGACAGACATGAGAACATACATGAGACAGACATAAGAACACACATGAGACAGATATAAGAACACACATGAGACAGACATAAGAACACACATGAGACAGACATAAGAACACACATGAGACAATCACAAGAACACACATGAGACAGATACAAGAACACACATGAGACAGACACAAGACACACATGAGACAGACGCAAGTCCACACATGAGACAAATGCAAGAACACATATGAGACAGATGCAAGAACACACATGAGACAGACACTATAAAAATCTATCCATTCAATTCTAATGAATTTCTATGGGAATTTTTGTCATATTCATGCAGTTATTTCTGGACAAGAAGCTAGACGGAATAAAGTTTTTACACGTAAACGTTCAATTGTCTCGAATATGTGTCCCAGGCTTGAAAAAGATTCATGCATTGTTCAGAATTTATATGAGACGCAAAGGTAGAAGGAGACACATTCACATACACAAATACAAATCAGCCTTGGGCAATATAATTAAAATTGGTCTCTTTTTATCACTTGTATCAATAATACGCAGAATTGCCACAAAGAGGATTAATATGAGAATTCATAATCACTTAATATTAAAATTATCCTCTTAATATTGCAAAGAGTATCCACTCTTTTTTTTTTTGCTGCAAAAGACCCTCAAACTAAACGTTAAGATTCATTGGTATAATATAAACTAGGACATTTTATGTTTGTTTGTTAAAAAGCAAAGAAAACTGAATTTTAATTCAATATTTTATTCCTAAATTTTAATTTAATATTTAAAATTATCATATTTATTTCTATTTCTGTTTATTTTAACATAATTTGTTATTTTTTTAAAGGGCTACACACATTAAAATGTGATTTTTCGACATTTCAGCTTGTTCTTCCTTCTATCAATTTGATACAATATTATGTAATCTTGAGATAAGGAGAATCAAATCAGAGAAATGCTGCGATATTGAAATGCAGACAGCTAAAGGATAAGCGGGAAGTAGTGGGTGGATGGCTTAGAAACACCTCCATTTCTCCCAGCCTCTCCAAACGCAGTCCCATTGGAATATAAACGAAGGTCGTAAGTCGAGAAGAGAATTCATTTGGTCGTGGAAGGGCCATTGGCAGTCAACAGAGGTCTCTCGCTTTCAACAAAAGACGATCGGATTTGGAGTTGTTGCCGCCTAATGGGTTTCATTTAAGTTTGCTTCAGTTTTTTTTTTTAAAGAAAAAGAAGAGAACGGAGATGGGCTGGAATAGAAGGAAGACAAACAGTTTAAAAAATTGAATAGAAAAAGTTAATAGAAATAAAACAACAACAAAAAAATTGAGTCGCCTTAGGCCTTATGCATGTTTACATAATAATGAAGTCATTTTACAGAATAGCCATCGTGGTGGAAACGCATTGGAATTACAAAATAGTTCCTCCATTCTAGTAATTTTTCAGACTCCTAGACCACGCAAAAACTAAGGAAAGAATGTGGTACTATCTTCTCGAAATAATTTCCGGAATGTGTATGTGTTCAGATAGACATCGCATAAGGACTCGGAAAGGCCAACTAAAATTACAGGCTTGAGCGCGAAAATGAAAGCGTCTCAAATTGAGTGCAATTGCTCGACATACAAAGACAATGCACTATTACAAAACTATAATAATATGCTTAAAAAAAAAAAAGAAAACTCCTATTTTGGAAACCCTGCCATCTTGGAAAGTGGCTCTTTCCGTAGAACTGAATTCGATTATTATTTTTTATTTTACGCGCCCAGGCCTGTATTTTCATTTGACCTTGGAGACTGGGAATGCGACCTCCAATACTTTCATTTTTTTCTTCCTATAAACCGCATCATACTCTACCAAAACTACCATACATTGAATATATTGCATGAAAACTACGGTTTTGGCGGAAACTATTCATTTTCGAATGCATGCTTATCTGAACTATTTTGTTTGTCTTCCTGAGTAGAATCTATCTTTAAAACTTGTACAGGAAATTTTAAATCACCCTATATTATATATTATAATATATAATATATTAGAAATGTATT
>JAFIDM010000007.1:5396238-5415801 GCA_023159025.1 Thereuonema tuberculata
ATTAGAAATGTATTAGATAGAGTAATCTGTCAATTAATTACGTGCAGAAGGGTTAACTGAAATCAAAAAACGAAACAATGGCAGCACAACGAATAATAAAATGCCTTTCTGGTTCAGTTATGAGAGGGAATCGGGAACAGCCGTTTCGTCCTGCAAGAGACTCATCAGCCCGATCCACCATCTCATATAAAAGAACCCAGAAAGGCAAGAACATAAGCGAAGACCACCGTCACATCCGGCAGTGACCCTCGAAACCAAACAAACAATAAAATTAAATTGTGCTTTAAAGCACAACCAAATAATCTTTTCCTAATGAACGATAGGATTAAAGGCTTATTAATGGACTGAATTGTCCAGCAAGGTGACGCATAATAATGTTATAGAGAGAAATGAAAAATTTAATAATATTTTTTTTTTTTATAATCTAAAAAAGACATGAATACAATGATACAAACGAAGATTAGAAATTAGAATAGAAAGGTCCTAAAAAGGACGAAACGGTCTGTCCCAGTCTCTTTCCAATGACAGCTCAAGGTGCGAAATCCTTATTTTAGCATTATGCCTTCTTTTTAGCATTGTTACCTATATTTTTTTAAGATTAGAAATTATTTGGCTAATTTATTTATTTATTAATGACCAAAATGAACAATTTGATAGAAAACCCAAAGAAATTCCTCTACTTTCTGATACCACGGAATTAGCATCAGTTTATGTTTTGGGTTGTAATGAGAATGAAGCCGCATACGTAGGCCTACATTCAGCATACAGGCATCATCTTGAAAAATTTCAGATTTCGGAATATTTCGGATTTTGGAATTCCGAATTAAGGATGCACAACTGCATTTAATACATATATAATAGCATTCCCTACATGAAATTTAGGTACCTTATAACCTCGTATGTATTAATACATTGACTAGATTTAATTATGCATAATTAATTATTAACATTATCGTAAGTAAATAATATTGCATTATCATCATATTAATTAATAGTTAGTTATTAATAACATGAATAGATTTAATGTGCAATAATAAATTCAATAAATCAGAATTGTAGTTTAATCAAAATTATCCCAACTTATTAAACTATTTGATTTAATTAATTAATAAGTTGGGATAATTTTGAATTATACAACATTTGATTTAATTAATTATGTCCAGTGAAATTGCCAAAAAAATTAATTACTTAAATTGTATAACTAAATTTTATAATTGAAAATAAAATGAACAAAAAGCAAATTATTTAAGAAGTTGAAATTCTAACATTTTGCTTAAATTTTAAACTGTCTTAAATTCTTTATAATTGAAAAATTAAATCGTACAAATTAATATTAGTTAATTATTTGTTTTAAGTTTAATGGCATGAAATTTGTTTTCAATAATTAGTGGAATAATGAGGATTTAATTAATTTCCGCGTACAAAAATGAAAAAGTTTTACTGTCTGTTTACAGCAGCAAACGGTCGTTAAAGCAGAATTTTAATTTTTTTACTGTTTTCACGACTTTTAAATAAGCCTAGCAAAAAAAAAAAAAAAAAGCAAAATTTTCAAGTTTGCTTCAAGTTCTCTAAAGAACTTGAAGCCAACTTACTTGAAAATTTTGCTTTTTTTTGCTAGGCTTTTTTAAAAGTTGTGAAAACAGTGAAAACTCAAACAAAATTTAACTATCATAATTAAATCGTATAAAAAGTAAAAACATAAAAATATAGCCTGACAAAACACACTGAGCGATTATCAACGATAACCGTTGACAGCTGTTTCATCCTAATTAGGGATACTCATCAGGATTTTTCCCTTGATGATGGCTCGGAAAGCAAATGGAAACTATTGTCGCCTCAGGGAGTGGCATCCATTTCGAAAACAACAACATAAAAACCAACCCTTTGCAATTCACTTGTCCTTTCACGGAAAGGCCCTGTGAAGTTTAATTATAAATAAAATCAAGAAAACGTTTCAATAGGAAGCAAAATTTAAGGTGCTATCTTTTCTCAAGTAATGGCAAAACTATATTTTTTTATTTAATTTGTAGTTTTTTTTTTCTTCTTTTATTTAGACAAACATTGTCTTTACAGCGATTAATAAAATTAATAAAAATTATTATTTAATAAAATTATTTAGTATTTAGATAAGAGGACTTTTTTTCTTAATTCAATTATCAGAATTGCTGCCAATTATTTTGGATTATCAAGTCCTCTGAAATTTTTTTGAGATCGGAACTTAAGAAAATAAACTTAAAGGAACAAATAATAAGACTTTACTTTAGAACCTTCAAATAAACTTTCTTTATCTTTATTGATAGTATTTTCCCCCTTGGCAGAGGTTTTTTTTTTGGGTTTTTTTTCCCTTAGTTAAAAATTTATTTTCGCGTCTGGAAATTTTTTTTTGTCTAGAACACGCAGACATATCTGGAAATATTTCAAACAGACATCTCACGATCTTTTAAAAATTTTAATATCCTATTAACTTTAAGACAACCGCATACATATTTTAATTTTTAATGTAATTTTTAAATAGATCCTGCTTCTGTAAAGTCAGTTATTAACTAGTACTTTGAAGCACACGTTAAATGTTTTTAAAGATATTATTCGAGAAATGGACTAATCAATATGCTTTATTAAAATTATGTTGTTATTTTAAGTAGACTGCTGTCCTTTGAATTTTGTCGAAACATTTCCTAATATTTTAGGAAATTTTTTTTAAGTGCTTAGTTAATTTTTTAAATAGTTAAAGGCAATGGTATATAGCTCTGTTTTGAATTATATAGTTTTCTGGTAATTAATTTTCCGATTTCACGGAAGTTGTTGACGTGATGGACCTTCATGATGTTGACTTTGAAAATTTCCATTTTATGATAAATGTGAGACAATAAATCGAAAAAGATCTAAATTGAAATTTTTCACTGTCAAAAGATAGATACCTAAATGTTTGGTTTATTTCAATCGCCGTTGTCGACTCCGGAAGTAGCAACTTTTGTGCTTTTTTTCGTGAATTTTTATAAATTTATAACCTACTTACATTACTTCACAGTTGTGTGTTTCCATCTGAAGAAAGCGATAATTTATTAATAACTGTCTTCCGGAGACAATTTGGTCTTTTATACCGGAAAGACATTCAGATAATATCTATTTATTCTGTAGAGTGATAGTATCTCAGCGGTAGCAACTCCGAAATCTGACACAAAGAGAAATAAAAATTAAATAAAAAAAAATAGAATTAATTTTATTTTATTTTTAACTTAAAAAAATTAGAATTAAAGTTAAATATGTTTGATTTTCAGGAAAATTGAATAGCTCTTATACTATTTGCATAATCATTACACTTCCTTATTATAATTCCTTCCTTAGATTATTTTAAATATTAAAGTATAAAAAGAGAATAAAAAACACATACAAATAAAAAATCACTGAACTGCTTTTGGATTATAAGATACCGGGAATTCAAGACAGACTGTTTCAGGCTTATTAGCCATCATCAGTTGAATTTACCCTGTATCTGCATCTCAGTGAAAGCAACAAAATATTAAAACATTAAATTTTCCCATTATTGTAAATACAAGTGTTTTTGAAGTATGAAATTCATCCTTAACTGATTCATTGATTTGTTTTATTTATATTTTGCACTTCTGTCACGTGAATTTCCAGGCTTGATGAAGTGTAATGGTAATTTAACAGCAAACTACTTTCGTGGCGGCAGCTATAGCCATGGCTAGGATTTTTCGTTTTATATGAAAAAGGGCCTTGAAATAAAAGAAATAAAAAAATAACTTACTGACTTGACCAAAGGAGAAATTTCTCTTAATAAATAAAGATCATTTTTCTATTGGAAAAAAAAATTGAGTTGTGTACTTCCGATATCGGTTTTGTTGCACGAATCCCTCCCAGGCAAGGAAGATCTCATTTTTCCAATTCAGAATGAGTTCTTCGCTCTTAATAAAAGAACTGGAAAATATATTAAATTCTCGCAAAATTAAAGAAAAATCTCTTATAGTCGATTATGGGCTGCATCATACTTAACAGGGTTAGCCTAGAGATGTATTTAAGCAGAATACTTTTTATTGAGAGAAGAGGACAGAGTGATTGGCAAGTTACCGGAGAAGAGTAAACCCACCAAGGCCCAAATTTTCACGCGCTACTTGAAGAGAAATCTCGCAGAAGTACCGACGTTGTCCGGATAAGTCGAAGACTTCCTGTAGAATGCTTTCACAAGTCTAAGATTTGATGTAAGTAAAAATATCACTCAGATTAATTGTTACAAAATGAAAACAGAGGCAAAATTCTTGATATTCTGAGTGATTCACAGTTCAGTTTGTTGTCGACAAATCGTAATTGAAGTTAAAATTACTGACAAGTGAGCACGCGTAGTGTCGCTATCACTAAAGCATTTTTGTCTTGTTGTTGCATTTATCTGTTGGTATGCGGAAACGCTATAACGGCAGGACGGATTTCCATAAAATTTGACACAACGCTTACAAGTGGTCCAACTTATAATATGAGCACATTTATTTTTATCTCCTTCAACCACTTCCCCAGTTCTCAAAAATGCTCTGTCTCCCTGTGCGATGGATAGCTGAGTGTATCTACTAAGTAAATTTACTTCAACCACAGTAATTAATTAACTACTTTAACCACATTAATTTCCTCTACTTCATTTGACGAAGAATTAATTAAATTCCTTAAATTCTTTGGAATCCTGGCTCAAAGTTGTTTTTTAAAGTACATTTTAAATGCAAATACATTTTACAATTCCAGGCATTGAATCAGAATAGTACAGATCTCTTTCTGTATTAAGTAGACTTGAAGACTTAAAGTGAAGAACTAATTTTAAAACAAATATCTATTTGAAATATTGAAGTCAGCATTTTTCTTCCATACTTTTGCAGATTTGTGCAGAACTGAGAAAGTGTAAAACATGTTAGTGTACACTCAGTTGCTAGTTTTTAGGCTTCTATACAGAGCGTAGTTTATAGCAGGAGAAGCCTTGTAACCCCTCTCTCTCTAACCATTGCGAGAATTTCATTGATTGGTCTATTTTTATTATAATGGTATCTTCAAAATCAAAGGAGAGCTTCTTTTTTTTTTTGTGTGGGGTTTTGAAGTTGGAATTTTGTGTTTTTTCATGCGTGTATATTCTGTGGTTGTTATCATTTAAAATATATCTTTATTGATTAAATATTTTCTTTCTTTGAAAGCTAAAAGCCAATTTTCTTTTTCTCTTCTTGAAATAAATCTTTTGTCTATTTTTATTATAATGGGATCTTCCAAATCTATGGAGAGCTACTATTTTTTCTATGAGTTTTGAAGTTGTAATTTCTCATATCTTTTTATATCTTACTTAAATAAGAACAGATTGCAATTAAAAGAAATTTGTAAAAGATTTAATTTTAGCATTGGCTTTGAATATAGCAATAAATTAAAAAATATCTTATGCAGTAAATTGAATAAGAGTGATAAAAGACAAGAAATGGGAATAGTATATAAGATGAATTGTTTGAATTGGGATTTGTTCTATTTTGGAGAGAGTAAAAAGACGGTAAGGGAGCGTATGTTGGAACACGATTACTACATTAAATTAATAGATAAATCAGAAATAGCCGAACACTGTGTGGAAAAAACACACTATATTAACAGTGAGATAAAAATGTTATGTATTGAGAAAGACACAAAAATAAGAAAAATGATTGAAAGCATATGTATTCGAAACACAAGAGACAGGAATTTAAACAGGAATGAGGGAATTGAAGTTAGTGAATATTTCGTGACAGCTTGCAAAAATAAAGTTGTAAACAAAGAATTAGATTGTTAAAAAAAATTAAACAATAGGAAGTTTTCATATCCTATATAAATATAGTCTTTCGTTTTTGTCGGAAAATAATAAAAAAATAAGTTATAATATTTTAAGAATGTATGCTTTACGTTCTTTAAGGAAATTCTTGTTGTTTTTGGGAATTTTGCATTATACATTAAAGGGTCTCTATAGATCGCTAAAGAATTTACAGCGAGATTTTAAAGTTTTTATGCTTATTTTCATTGTATCTCCACAGCTTCGGAAATTGATTCACCACTTCGTGACATGAAGAATGTTTACTTAAACTTTTACTTAAACAAGAATCGAAAAAAAAAAAGTTTTCTATAAGGTTTCTATTTTCAATATATAAGCATTTTCCCTCAACTTCTCCTCCTTTTGTCATTCAATCTTTTCGGCACTATAGTTAGCTCCTCTTCGCAGCTGTCGACAGAGCACAATGGCAGCCATGATTGTCATCATCACAGCTCTCACCCGCAAATTGTTCCCCGAGCAATGATTAACCAAGACGACGGCGCATCCCGGACCTGAATACAAATTCTGTCAGCATCGGTCGTCGGAGACCCGAAGCCAATCGACGGTCTCGCAACGGAGCTGCAGCTGTGGGACGATAAACCAAGGGAGGTGTCAAGCCGGCAAGCCAGGGACAAATAAATCCCGCTGAGTGGCGCTGCGCACCGAAGAATCCGCTGAAAAATGCCGATAGTCTTTTAATGTCGACGAGTTAATGCAAGCAAATAGATTTCTCCATAAAGTTTTCACATCAAAGAATAATACGTCATCACGTGGCCAAAATTGTAATCACGTGGCCAAAATGTAAGAATTTGAAGATAATACAAAAGAAAAAGAATCTTCATTATTTCCTTTTTCTATATAATTATATGTGCTTAATAAAAGAATATTTTTTTTTTTAATTTTCTGAAAAAATACTAAAATTTAAAAATTAAATGATATTAAGCCCCTTTTATTTACTGCAGTAATTTGAATCCCATTCATTTTGATATTAAAACTCGTGCAGATATTATGAAAATTCATATTCAGGTTTTTATTCAGATTTAATACGCAGGTTTAAGACAGTGTTTCCCAAATTGTGTTCCGGAGAAAAATTAATGTGTCCATTGTACTTTTTTGTTTGTATAACCTAGGAAAGGTTTGCCATCGACTGTAATCCGAATAAACTTTGTCCTCTCTTTCTAACAGAATGCATTCTCAGCCACTCACGTCCCTACTCTTGAATGAGTTCTGTAACTACATAAAGTTTGGGAAATATTAGCATTAAGACATCGACAGAATTATTGTTTCAGTTCATTTATTTATTTATTGATTGATTTATTCTTTATTCAAGACGAATCTCAAGCAATTCAGAAGTTAGTTGGATGTATACAGTTTATAGAAGAATATGGTAAATAAAGGATACGAAAACAGTTTTCATTAAGTAATCTATGTCCGATCTTGCACCGATACGGTGCTACATAATAGGACCTGATTGTCGGCTCTTGCCATGCGCGGGAATCTACTGTTTACTGTAAAGTCAATCAAAGAGATTCTAACAGATGACTGAATACCTGCGCACTCCAGTCTCGTGGCATGACGACGCTTCATGGAAACATTTGGTGAAAGATGGATCAGTAATCGAGGTTCCGTCCCAAGGCCGCCACGATCGCCGGACCTTATTCCGATTGACTTCTGTTGGGGGCCTTGCAAAAATCCTAATGTACACCATATCTGTCTATATAATCGAAAAAGAGGAAGTTCCGTTAGACTGTACTGCTTCATTATCTGTTCGAATGTTGGCTCTCTGGTGACTGCATTTTGAATGCACAGTAAACAGCCAGAGCACTAAAACGACTGAAGCGCCGTATCGGTGCAAGACAGGACACACATTACTTATGTGTGTCCTATATCCTATATCTACCATATTCTTTTGTAACCTAAGTTCGGAAACACCATGTCTAAATAAGGCATTCTAGACATACGGTTACTTCTTTACGTTTTTCGACGGGCGAAATGTAAGACTAGGTTAAGCCTTTCAACGATTTAGTGCTCTTCCGCTAACCTGTCGAATAAGCTGGGATTGTCTGTAATCGTCTTTGCTTCGTGGTAATAACCGAGCTTACAACTAATAAATATTTTTTAGCTTATGTTACAAAAATTTATAGATAACTGAAATAAAATCAAGTTAACAACTTCAGTAGACTTTAAAAATAACAATAAATGAAAATCTTATTTCTATCCTACGATCTTAAGTACAATTTAAAGTTAGTGTTGATCCTTTTAATAAGAATTTAGTTTGTGATTTGAAATTTATTAAATTCACACCTCACAGAAAATAAAATATACAGAATATTATATAGCATTTATAGTACATATATGATCAAATTTCAAATAAATTCTAGTATTCTGTCGTCTTTATTTGTCGATTGCTGCATGACTTAAATGTACATGAACTGTATATCACATGTCACATGTATCCTGTAATGGCCATTTTGCGTTCAGTAGCTTCAGCTATCAAATATTCTAGCCCTTTTTTTTATACATAAAATCTTGAAAGATAGATTCAATGAATTAAAAGTCTTAATAAGTAACTCAGATATCAGGATACGTATTAAAAACTGAATTTGCTTGGTCTCTTGAATGTTGATAATTTGTGATTTTTATCTTTTAATGCTGTGGGCCAGGTAGCCGAGTGGGTATGGGAGCTTGGCTGCCGGTTGGAGGCGGCGGGTTCGATTCCAGGCCTCGGCAGAGGGCAGGGATTTTTCCACACTCCATTCTCCTCCAAACGGGTCCTGGGATCTACACAGCCCTCTGCTGAATTGGTACCGGGTTTCTTTCCTGGAGGTACAGGCGGGCGAGCATTGGGCTGACCAAATTTTACGAAATGTTTGAGGTGATCTTAGCAAAAAAATTGGAAGTTGAAAAAGTTCATGAGTTTTTTAAGTTCTTGCCCTTATAAGTGTGTTTTTGAAAACCAAACAAAAGAAAAATTTTAATATCTGACGAAAAAGTTAATTAAATAGATTAGTTACTTAAGCTGTTTAATCTCATCCGTTTTGATCGTATAAAAGCGCGAGGAAATAAGTTGATTACTCTGTGAATTAACTGCCGTTTTTAGGAGTCGTTGCCGATCAAACTGTCGCTTTTTTTAAGGAATTTTTTTGGTCACCATGCGCAGATTTGTCGACAACAACCGATTTGGAAGTTATTTCAATTATGAAAGTTAGGTCTTCTGTAGTCCTTAAATAAGCAAAAAGATGTAGCTGGAGGCTTAAAAGTTGCTAGTGGTAGACATAAACACGCAAACTAATGAGTGATTTTCGAGTCTCATTTTTCTAGAAAAATTCATACTTGAAATCGCTGATACTAGATGGGCGCTAGAAGCAACGACTTCACACCCTTGCACCCTGGTTTTTTAAGAGTATCCTCCCTTCACTTTCTAATCATCCTAACAACTCTGCTCACCCCTTTCACCTCAACTTCTTCCTTTTTGGTTAAGTGCCTCTGATACTAAGACAACACAACTTATACCAAAATATAGTTTGACGCAACATGCTAAAATTTCACGATTCCACTTAAACACTTTTAGTCCGTATGTCTGTATGTACTCGATCCAACAGCTGTTGAGTTAAAACAGCTGGGCGAAATTCTGAAAAACATTTTACGTAACTTATTGGCGGCATCTTACAACACTGGAATATTTATTTCTGTCTATATTCATCATCCCCACGAACTCCCTCTCTTAGACGGCCAGACGAATTTCTTTAAAATTTGATAAGATGCTTATTGAAATAAAATAACTTAAAATAGTAGAACGAATATTTTGATTTCCGGTCCATAAAATGGATAGCCCCGGCGTTTTTTTTGTTCAGTCCCCACTTCCGATGATAGCTGAGTGTATATCTGGTTTGATACAGTATGATCCGTAATTGACTAAATCATTTTAATCTCAAAAACACAACAGCAAAATTTCTCCCTTCTTCTTGAGAACTTCTCTCATCTTCTTGAGGAATCAAAAGAAAAAAAGAGCAACATTTCAGAGGAAGACAATTGGATCACAAGGAAGGAGAGATGTTTCCATATTTGTCACGTCCTCAAGAAAGCCCTTGTCCTCTTCTCCATCCGCTTCTCCTCCAACCCCCACTGTCCCACGAGGAGACGTGCAATCGATCGCGGCAGCAAATCCCTCAATTTGTCCATCGGACGCTGTCACCCACTTGCCTCGAGCGGGCCATCGACACTGTCAGATTTCTCTTAGTCTTGAGATGGTAAAATGATCGTTTCTTTTGCTTCAACTCACGCCTCTACAGAGAAAAGAATAAAAAGACACACGAAATGCATTTACTTCAGTTCTAACTCGTAATGGAACGTCAAGAACCAATTAGTTCGGAAAAACCAGGCATTGAGGGTTGAAGATTTGTACATACATTTCGATTGCACACTAGTTACAGATGACGGTTGTTTTGTTTGTTTGTTTGTTTATCACGCGAAAACAACTAGACGATTTCCTTAAAATTTGATATGTTCCTTATTTACTGTCCAGTTCAAAATATAAGCACAATTAGTTTGGTCTCGATTCTCGTCCAGTCCTTAAAATGTACGTCATCTCAGTCCCCACTACGCTCTGAAAAGTTAACCTTATAAATCATAACAGTAATTACTTTTTTATACTATATAGTACTGTAGATTTTGTAACATTTTTCAAATCCCTTATTATGCTTCGGAGAGAAAAAAAAAAGTAGTATTAGAAAAAAAATGTTGTATTTTTCGACTTCAAAATAGACATTTTAAATCGAACAAATATGACAATCTGTTATTCCTCTATTGCTATGAAGATAACTTAAAACTTATATATCTTATGAAGCTGAAATTGCATGGGTAGGTATAGGTTGCTATGCTACAAGAAAGATTCCTATTTATTTCAGTACATATCCAACTAATATATCTGGTGAGCATAAAATAACGTGATGTGTTCAGAGCCCTCTAGCAAGGAATGTATAGGACGAATCGTAACAACATTAGGTGGACATACGGAATGCAACATGCGGTTTCGATTTCTATAAAAAAAAAAAAAAAAAATTAGTACCAAACGTCGCCAACAGGGGAAACTGTGGCGCTTTTAATGCAGTAATTTGCGATACGTGTAGAGCGATCATGATAATGTTAAAAGACTCAAAATTCATTGCTGTTTAAGAACAACATTTACAATCAATTCAATTATTTATCTTCATAAGTTGAAGTTTTTATGTAAATAAATGTGATTTCTCTGTTGATTTTAGTAGATGGGACTTTTAGGTGTCAACACCGCTAATACATTATCATGACAAATTAACAAAAACGCAATAGAAATACATCTTCACATCAATAAAATACATTAAAAAAAATATACTTATTCAATACATTTCATATCGGCAAATTTTCGGAAAGAATATCTTCCTTCCTTTTTCAAGCTTAATCAAAAACTAAAGAATTTCTAGCGGTCAGATCATTAGACATGAACATGAATATATTTTACAACATGTAATATTGTTAAAATTTAATAATCTTAAATGTCAAATCATTATTGACACACAACAACCCAATAACAGTAAAAACTTAATAGTTCAATGCTTCAAATCTTACTTCTTTGGGAATCAAAACATAAATTCATCAAATTTCCTGCTAGTTTCACAAAACTGCTATTTACATCTACTCCTTCATTTCTATTCAAATTTTGATCCTTAATATTTCTTATTTTTATACTGACTGTAATTTTCCTAATCCTTGAATCTTTTTCCACACAATGTTTTCACATTACTATCCATACAATGCCCCCATTTATAAAAATGTTCCGCTATTTCTGATTTATCTATTTGTTTATTTTTATACAGTTACCATGTTACAAGACTCGTTCTCTAATGGTTATGTTTCTCTCAACATAAAAATCCCCACGATTCTTACATTCAACTTTATATCTATTTTGTTTATCCTTTCACTTTTTTCAACTTTCAACACAATATATGTTTAATTTATTCTTTTTGGGAAGATGTGGTTCTTTTAATAATAATATGACGAATAGAAGAGTGGAGATTCGAAGGTAATATAGATTCAGTATTTAGAAATAGAAATGCTTAAGGCTTTTTTTCAGTGTCTTCGTATAATTATACTTACCGTATATTTCGGCAGATAAGACGACCTTCAGATAAGACGAGGTGTATATTTTCGTCAAATTTTCGTAGTTTAAGCATATATTTCTGCCCTAAAACACGACCCCCAAACTATCAACGGCCTATGAATTCAGTTTAAATCAGCGATCATCATTTTGATAATAATACTGTATAGCGTATGCAGAATCCCACGGTAGCAAAGCCCGGCTATTCCTTTCAAGTCGCTTTCCAGTAGGCACGCCGGCCAGTAAACGCTACTGCGCATGAGCAGAGTGCATCACAGGTCAGGAATGGAAAGGAAAAAGGAACCTGTGAATCGTGTGAATAGTGACATAGAAATACATAGAAGCACATGTTTTTAAATATATTGATTTGAAGTGAGTGTTTTGTTTTATTTTATAATGATTTTAATTTATATAAATTTCAATCATTTTTTTTGTATCTGTCATATAAGACGACCCCGGATTTTAGGGGCCTTTTTTAATGATTCAACTATCGTCTTATCTGCCGAAATATATGGTATATTTTTATCATGCGGAATTTCGGCACCTGGTATGCCAGCTGCTCATTTACAAAATACGACACAAAATACGACAGGAAATTAAAATGCGAACTTCGATCGTTTTTGTGAGTTAAATATGAATGTATTTAAACTGTGAAACTATAGAAATAATTAATACAAATAGATATTTAGGTTTACTAATTAACGATCAATTCACTTGGAAAACTCATTATTTATATATAATAAATAAACTCAACTCCCTAATATTTATGTTTAAACATATATAAAATATATTTTCTGTAAAACATAAAGTACTACTATATAAATCTTTTATTGACTCATTATAGGACAATCAAGGAAAGAAGATAATCATAGGTTATCGATTACTACTACGAAGTATTCTCCGAAGTACAGTGCCTTCTATTGCCCAGTGTTGTAACTAATCCAATGTTTCTGCAGAACAATTTTTTTTTTAATCTTGTATCTTTAAACTGTCTATACATTATTTTTGTATTATTTTATTGTTATTATTTTTTTATATTATCAATATCTTATTATTAATTTTATATTATAAATTTATTTTTTAAGATGTTTGTTGTTTTTTAATTCTATTTTTATTTTTAAATTTACGTATTTCAGTAATCAAATATGTGTTTCACCTTTTTTTAATGTTATCAATTGAATCAAACAAATATTGAATGCTGTAAATATAGATGTTCAAAAAAATTAGAATAGTATAAATAATAACATTAAAAAAAAAAGATGTATTTCTGTTTTATGGATGGTATATTTTTAAAATAATATTAAAGAAATTTAGAAATATTATTTATTATTATTTAATATTATTGTTATTATTTAATAAATTTTAAAATTAATTTTTGTAGTTTTTAGAAAAAAATAGTCTTCTTTTTAAAAAAGAAAAGAAGTATTTCTGTTTAGTTGAATTGTAATGCTATTAATATAACATTAAAGTAATATAGAAATATTATTATTGAGTACAGCCAAGAATAATATTTCATAATTAATTACTTAATATTGAATACTGTAAATATAGATGTTCAAAAAATTAGAATAGTATAAGTAATAATAATAAAAAAAAGGTTAAATATTTTTATAACATTAATTACAATTTTATGTTGTTATATTTACATTAATATTGATATATGTATGTTAATACTACTGTATAGTAGATTATCATATTTATTAAATAACAATATTTGTATGCTAATATAACTAATTATTTTTAACAAATTATGTATATATTCTGTAATAACTTAAAATCGATATATTATAGAGAACCTACAGATCACTTTAATAGTGGATCTAGTAGGACTAAAATTGTAAACTTATTAAAATTCAAATAAAAAAAAATACTTTGCAGTATATAAACGAAATAACTTTAATGAAAGCTCAGTTTTCAAGACTAGACAAATTTAGGTGTTATCAGAGATTTAGGAACGATTTCAAGAATGAAGGGACATATGAAGCTAGGCACAGCCTGGAACACAATAATTGACGCCATGGTGTCCCCGATGTCATATCTGCGATATATTAATATCTTCCTACTATAAATGAAGCTTGAATTCCTTTGAGGGGAGGGCATTGAAAAACTTGGGTGGAAACCAAAATACAAAGGTCGCTATTGGACTGTGTAAAAACTAGGTACCAAATTTATGGAAATGGGTCCAGCCGTTTTAACATGATGTGCTTCCAAACAGAGAAATAGATAAGTTAAATATTCAATCATTATTAACGAGTGGAGTCATTAACAAAAAACAAATATCATAGAGAGAGCAGTGAGATCTTCAAAATATTAAAGAAAAATGAAAAGTCACAAGAAAAGTGATCTTATTGTTGTTTGCATTCGCAAAGCCCATAAATCGTATAAACCCTTAAATAGTATGAAGCACACTGTTTTCATCCAAGTACTTATTGTACATGCTTAAATCGTATATATTCCTATTGTTTTCATCCAAGTACTTGTTCTAGATGTTTAAATCGGTATAAATCGCTACTATTTTCATCTAAGCACTTAATCTTGATCCTTAAATTGTATAATTACCTTCAGTCTTTATCCAAGTCCTTACCCTAGGTGCTTAAATCGTATAAATCCCGACTGTTTCATCCAAGAACCTATTCTAGATGCTTAAATCGTATAAATCCATACTGTTTTCATCCGAGTACTTATTCCAGATGCTTAAATCGTATAAATTCCTACTGTTTTCATCCAAGTACTTATTCTATATTAAAAATTGTTTAACGTGTCAGAATTGTAATTGCAAGATGCCAACTATATTGACACATTTAAAAAGTAAGTTAAAAGATATATAATTGGCTACGTACGTTTCCGAATCCCTTATTGGATTCCATTTTCAAGCCTTTTTTTTTAAAAAAAACCCTTAACCCCCAAAAATCTGATTATCCCGAAGGGAATCGTTCAAGTGAAATGGCAATATTTCTTGACTTCCTTAAATATAAGAGGTTACCCCTGGTGGTTCATTGGAGTCTAAAGCGCTCCTTTTCAAAACGTGATACGCAATTACCTTTTTTTTTGCTATCATTAGTGTAATCTAAAGTAAATGGCCTTGTTCTTATCCTATTTTTAAATTAAAGGCCTTATTCCATTATATTTTTCGTGGATAGGTTCTGGTTGTAACTAGCTCTGGTTCTAATCATTGTGGACTCATAAATTCTCGCAAATATCTATTCTTTCTATGACCGAGGATTTGTACATTTTCAGTATCAAGGGAGTGGCTCGTTCTGAAACAATGATCAGCGGTTCCATAGGCTTTATTTCCCGTTTTTTCGACATACTCATGCTCCTTTAGTCGCTTAATTAACTCGCGTTTGGTATTTCCAATATAAAGACAATTTCCAGTATTTAATTGATTAGGATTACACTTTGATACCATAAATTACTCCCTGTTGCTGGATTCGTCGTCTGCTTTTTTCTTTTTGTTGTTAAGGAAAGAACCTATGGTTTTGCCTGGTTTACAGACAATACCAATGTCCACAGATGTCAGGATCGGTGTAATTCTCCTAATTAAACTCTCATCATAAGTAATAGATACAAATTTACTCGGTCTTTTCTTTACTAGTGCATTCATTTCCAGAGTAGACTTTGTTTTCTTCCTATAATTATTTGACCGTTGTATCCTAATAAACCTATTTAAGTATTGAACTAATAAATATTCTGGGAAATCATTATCCATAAAAATTCCCTTAATTGTTTCCAATTCCTTACTTAAGGATCTATTATTAGAGCTTATTTTCCATGCTCTGTCAAATGCTACGAATACCGTATTTTTCTTATATTTAATGCACTTTTGAAATTCGTAGTAATAAAGGCATCTGTACTTTTTTGGTACACCGGTGTCTCTTAGGTAGTATCCTGTTTGGATATATAGACATCCAAAAATGGAATTTCCCCTTCATTTTCGGTTTCCATTGTGTATTGGATGTGGGGATTGACCCCATTAAAATCATTCAATATAGTATTTAGATAAGGCTGATTGGCAATTAGGAAAGTTTCGTCTACATAACGACACAAAAAGTGTACGTTATGAAAAATAGTGTTGATAGAGGTGATCTGATACTCAATGAAATTCATCACTACAGCAATGGCTGCAGAAGATTGGAGACCCATAAGCATTCCGAATGTTTGCAAGAAAAATCTGTTATTAAATTCGAAGAATGGAATATGAAGCAACAGTTCAATTAATTGGATCAGTCCCTTGATGTTTAGGAGCGATCCCTCTTTTGTAAATTGTAAGTTGCGTTCATAAATACACCGCTTATCGAATAAGGTTAAGAGTGAGAGATGTATAAAGGTTAGACACGTCAAGAGAGACCATTCCTACTGCATGAAACATCCCTACTGTTTTCATCCAGGTACTTATTCTAGATGCTTAAATCGTATAATGCCCTGTTTCCCAGGGGGGAAATTTGATTGTTGAGGGGGGGGGGGGGGAATTTGAAAAGGGGGCAAATTTTTTTTTTTTTTTGTTGTGAAAGTAAAAAAAAAGTTTTTAATTTTTTTTTTTTTTTTGGTTGTGAAAGTTAAAAAATTTGGGTTTTTTTTTCTTTTTTTTCTTTTTGAAGTTATACCTAATTTGGTGGGGCGTAGCATACTTTAGATACTTTAGGTGGGGGCACAGCATAAAAAAGATTGGGAAACACTGGTATAATGTAATCAACATACTTAGTCTAGATAACTTAGTGATTTCAACACAATATTGTATATGAAGACCAATATGTAATTGCTTCGTGATTTCAATAAATACTTAGCCTAATAGGCTTAAATTGTGTAATTCCTTAGGATTTCGTCAAAACATTTTTCTGGATGATGTGAATCGTTTAATTCTCTTTTTACTTCATAAAGCTATTTATTCTAGAAGGTGTAAGTCGTATAATTGATTTCAACAAATATTTATCTTAGAAGGCTTTGTATGGGTAATTCTTAAAGAGTTCATAAAAAAAATCGTATAATTTCTTACTAATTTCATAAAACTATGTATTCTGGATGATTTAAATCTTTAATTGCCAATTGAATTCATCAAAGTATTTATTCTAGAAGACTAAAATCGTAAAAATCCTATTAATATCATCAAAATATTTATTCACGTAGAATTAAATTATGTAATTTAATTTTATTTTCTAGGAATTCATAAGCAATAAATAAGAAAAAGTTATATTTATTATTATATTTACAATCATTAACGTTTTTAACTTATTTACAAATTTTCTAATGGTAACTTAAAGCTAATTAACAATAAAAAATAAACAATAAACAAAAAAAAATCTAAAGAAAACCGTTTATAATAATTTGAAGAAAGCATTTATCTTTTCCATTTAAGAGCTCTAGCAAGTGTTTTTTTTAATTTTGTTTATTTGTTGGATATATTTATTTTTTCTCATGCTGTACGAAAATGCCTTTTAACTCAAAAAGTTTGAGCTAAAATTTTTGGAAGGGAAGAGATTATTAAGATTTTCTAATCTTAACTTGATGTGGGAGGGGAACCACTGACACGTATAATTTATCAAATATTTTACTGATATTTACTTAGCTTCTAAAACTCAGTTCTTTGAATATTCAAAAATGTTAATTTTTTAATCACTATCTAACTACAGATATAGTCAAAACTTTTTATATTGTAAGGATTACAACAATGTTCTTAAGTTGTTTGGTGCCACATGACAATACAGTATTGGACCAAATCCTGAGGGACACAAACCATTTAGGGGCTGCCATTAGAATCCACTTGAATGACGTCACTCTCGAGTCCCATCGCCTTGTGACAACTGAGAGAGACAACACTGAGAGCAACATCAAACACTGACCCTTAATTCACAGACCCTTGGTGAGTGCATTACATTTGACAGCAGGGCTCGAGAAATACGAGCGCCTCCTCCTCCTCCATTACCTATGTCTTCAGTTGTATCCGATTTCCCAATGTCCTTTCTCGAATGATCACAGAATTTAGAAACAACGCCTTTAACAGATAGAATCACACAGTTCTTTAATATATACTCGAATAATTTTAGAAAGCCCTAGAAAAGTAAGCCTCATAAAATTCAGTCGTTCTGTGCATGTATAACTCGATCCCTAATAACGGATCTTCTTCAAACGCAGTATGCATATTTAAGCACAGGAGAAGATGTAAATAACTGTTATGGGTCTTTGTCGAGCGCGAGAAGACGGCAAGAATCCCCATTGAACAGCAATGGAATCTATACAATGGATTTCAATACAGCCTCTGTTAATCTCTCGTTGTCCTAAATGTGGAATTCTTTTGGTAATCCATTGTGTGGATTTGATACGATTCAAATTAAATCCGATTTAATAATTTCAGTAAAAAACACGAATTTAAATCATTTATTAGAAAATTTATGAATGTTAGAATTTGAAAATAAATATAATCTTTTTTTTTTTGTTTAGTCATTTTCACTTTAAAAAAACAAAACATAAACATTTTCCTTTGATAGTAAGGAACCTTCAAAAAGTTCGGTGAGTTGAGTGTGTGCGCGCTCAGTCCTAATACCTTTTGAAATGCTCAATGAATCTTCCTGCAACATTTTATACATATTGAAGGACTATGAAGATCTAACTTTTAATATTTGAAATCTTTTTTGTAAATGGATCTTGTCGAAAAATTACAGCTAGAAGAAGACAAAAAATTTTTTAGAATATCATTGGAATCTAAAGAGTGGATTCCTATCTTGTTTCTCTGATTGTCTTAAAGCAATGAATATTAAATCCTTAATGAATTGCGCATGATTACATACGATTCAAATAAATCCGATTTAATGATTTAAGGAAATAACGCGAATAACTATTTGTTTTTAAAAAATGGAAAATTTGTAGATTTTAAATTTAAAAATAAATGTAAACTTTTCGTTTGAGTTATTTTATAACTTCTTTCTTAAAAAGATAAAGAATAAATAAATTTTTAGAAATAGCATTTGTGGTAAAGGAGGCTTTAAGTTCTTGAAGGAATTTGTTGATTATATTAGTGACAAATTCATTTTTTAAGTCGAATTGTCAATAAAACAACAGTAAAACAAGAATTACATATAAATAGGGTATTGATTGATTAGAATGCTTTGACAAAAAATATGACTTTCGGTCTGCGATCACTCTCGTTCCTCAGGAGTAGCCAAAAACGAAGCTTGTCGCCAGCTCTACGTTAGTCGAGGAGACATGAGTTATACCTTATAGAAACTTAATGAATAACAGTTTAACGTGTGTGAAACGATTAATTGTTATTAAAAACACAACACCAGTTTGATTAAATAGAATAAGAAATCGCCAAACACACCAAAAAAAATTGTTAAAATATCGCTTGTGGATTGACAAGGGAATTGCACAAGATTCCGAAAGTTCTCCTTTTGGTTTTCCATAATGTATTTTTAAACATTTTTATTATAAAGACTTTTTAATAATTTTTTGGTGTTATTAATCTTTCTTTAACGTGCGGAGTGAACTAACTAAGAACACAATTGACACGCACAATTTACGCAAAGGATTCGCACCCCGAGCTGTCATCGTGAAGAGACTGGGACGGACCGTTTCGCACTTATTAGTGCTCATCAGCCAGCCAAACTCCACCGATAAC
>JAFIDM010000007.1:5419998-5432224 GCA_023159025.1 Thereuonema tuberculata
GGGATTTCAACAAAAGCATTCCTTCAAATGGGATTTCAACAAAAGCAGCCTATTTTATTTTCAAATTCTAATATCTCCTGATTACAAATTGAACACATTTTGCGTTCTCTGAAAGAAAAATTAACGTTATTCACAATTTTTGCGCATTTTAAAGTTACAAACATGTTGCCACATGTGCCAAATTCTTAAGGTGATGAACATCTAAAAACACTCTCAATAATTAAAAAGCATAAAAGGGGGATTAGTTTCGGGTCCTTTACAGAACCCTTTGTCAACGTCTCAAGAAAATAGTCACCAGTTCTTTAAGAGGGTCAGACCAATCAGTTAACCTTCATGTCATCACTGATATTAATGGAGGGAGGAGGTGTGTAATCAATCATGAAACATACATACGCTAATTAAAATCTGGACCAATAAAACTGGTCTGAACTAGTCGTATGTTATGGGGTCATCTTACGAATCTACTTTAACTAACATGAATCAAACCATTTGAAAAAACGAAACCTACGCTTTACACCTTGATTATGACCTAGGTAAACCGTATTGTTGTGTGGAATCAACAGAGATCTTCCCATTATTTGTTATAATAACGAAGATCCTTAAGGATTCCGTAAATTTTCGGAACTTTTTTTTTATTTACTATTGTTTACATAGCATTAATTATAATAGTATCAAATGCACGCGCAATGGCTTAGCTAAATGTATTTAATATATCAATAATTTTTATTAGTTTTATGAGTTTTATTATTATTTTTTTCGTCCAATGTATTGTAGAATTGAATAAAATCGTATTAAATAGAAATAGGATTCCAATGTTTTTTTGTTTTTTTTATGGCAATTTAAGTTGCCTTCACGAGCTACTTTCTTCATAAGGACCTACTTGCGAAAGGTTTGATAGTAAACTTAGCTCGTCCTTAAATATTAAGTTGACGGCATTTTGATCTGCTCATTAAAACTTACATTTATTACTTACCTCATTTATCCTTTTTAAATAAAAGAGAAAGAGAAAGAGATAAATAGATAAAGTGGAGAGAATGACTAAATGTTAATGAAGACAAATACACTGAGGCTCGATTATAACGCGATCTTTCGGATCCAAGATTTCGAAGATCGCGATATAACCGCGATATAAACGAACTTTCATTATTTCGCGACGTCAAATGTCGTATAGCGCACCCTATTATCGCCCATACGATTCCAAATCGATTTAAAAGGGTCATTTCGCGATTGCCTACATCATTCAGAGCTATGTGAGAGAATTTTATATTTATAAATACATAAATCATTACCTTTTCAACACTTTGATGGGTTATATTAGCCAAAATCGATCTTGGAATCTTGTACAAACGACGAGTCACGTGAATCGAAACTAGGTATTCATACGCCTATTAGATTACATGGGCCTCTTTACTGGTTGTCATTGGCAGAAAAATAGTCTCGATATTCATTTTGGTTAAACGAAAAAGTCTGCGATTCTGATATTTTTTAAAAAATATATTGTATTTGACACATTTTCGTGACATTAGGGTGGGTATAGAATCTCAATTACTGTAAATAATAAGGAAACAAGCATATTAATTTACACCTTTGATTTGATTTTAGGCGAAAAAACGGTAAATTTTGCAATTTTACAATTATATACCTTTTCCAAAATAGAAGGGGTCCAAGACCAAATCGCGTTATATCCGAATTCGCGATATAAACAACCGCGTTATAACCGAGCTTCAGTGTATATACAATTGTTGTTCTTCTGTATTCGTATTTATGGGTTTAAATAAATAGAAGTCACTGTAGCAACACATTGCGTATACATAAAAAAATAACTACCATAGAACACACTTGAAATTTTTTTTAATTAGTCTACTAGCAAACCTGTGATCACATGATCTTGATTCTGAGATAATTTTTCACCACCCGTGACCGCGACTGCGCCTCAAGATCGTCTCGGCGACCTCAAGCTTCATCCTAAGCCACGTGACTTCCGATTCACCCAGTAGATAAAAATAAAAATGTGAGCATACTAACTATACCTAAGGTTTTATATCTTATTTGTATTTCTGTGTCTCATGGTTTCGCAGGAGATAGGACCAGTAAAGAAAAATCAACTTTTCTTTTATATAGATGAAAGGTGCCTAATATGAGATGCCTCGATTACCGCCGCTGTAGATGGTGAACTCCGCTGGAAAGTTTCTTAAACAGTTTTCTAGTGGGTTCAAGAACTACAGCAACGACAGCTACACCATTAGCGAGTTGGACGGAGCGCAGAGAGGTTGTTAAAACAATTCTTTTTCAAGTTTTTGTGGTTTTGGTGCTAAATAAATATTTGTGCTTAAAGGTGAGAAGATATTACAGTTCTATTTTATTGTTGTCATTTGTTATAAAATTACCTACAATTATTGATAATTGGTTTCCTTTTCAAACGAATATGGTGTTCATGACGTGTAATTATTTGTGCAAGATGACAAGCTCCTACTATGCGATATGATGGAATAGAAATATGCGATAGAAAAATACAAGAATCATCGAGTGACTCTGATTCTGATGTTCATCTTGATGAGGGTGGTGATTCCGATATGGACACTGATGATGACACAGAATGCCTCTTCTGCATTGGTCGTTTCTCTGACGACAAACACGGAGAAAAATGGGCACAGTCCGCTAAATGTTATCGCTGGGATCATGAAGATTGTGGTGTTGAAGAAGACAATTTTGTGTGTCGTCAATATAGGAAAATCAAATATAACTAGGCCTACGAGTAGTAAGATAGGGTTAGTTGTTCAGAGAAATACATGTTAAGGTCTCATATTATTCAGACAACAACTTTTGTTTAGTATCCCATATTAGGAAACCTTAACATTCCTGATATTCGAATGTAAACTTTTCATAGCTACGTGTAATTGTTTGTAATTATTCCACATTTGGTAAATGTGTTGTAAACTATAATGATGTAAGGTTCTTACTGAATTAAAAAAAACAAATAATTTTTATTTTTAGTGTTTCAAAAACGCATTTCAAAAAGTGTGTCTCATATTAGGCACCTTTAAAATATATATATTTCTGAAAAAGGAGACTTATTAGATCACTTAGTCTGTATGTGTACATATTATATGTATAATATATTATATATATTGTATGTGTACGTGTATCTGTGTCCTTTCTCCCTCTCCCTATTACTAAGTTTTAAAACTGTTGGATACATCTTCTTGAAACTTGGTGTACAAATTCGAGGACTACAGACGATCTATTTGATTTTTTTTTCCAGACTAATCCTTGACTAGAAATTAGAGCGAGAAGGAGACAAAACTGTAAAGCATTGGAATCTAAACAATGAATTAACTTCATTAATTGTTTTAAACAGTGAATTTTAATCCCCTTTTAGCTAATCCATTCCTTCTGCTTAATCCGATTGCTGATGGTCTAACTGAAAAAAAAGTAGGTACATTAATTTGGTCTCCATGCTTTCCATCGTTTTAAAATCACCGCTAAAACGGTGATTTATTATTCTGATTTCTTTAAAATTTGTTACGAAGCTTATTTGCTGTCAATTTACAATATGTTCGCGATTATTTTGATGAACTTCCCTCCATTGCTTCTTGCTAAATTCCCACTATGCTGTGAATAGCCGATATATTTACTTATATCCATATCTTTATTAGTTAAATATTTCATTCATGGTTTAATTTTAGCCGAAAATTTCAGTATCCGCTTTTATTCCGGTTGTATTCACTTGTTACTGTGCATATTAAGACTTTTTTTTATAAATGGTTATGTTAAAATAAAGCCCTGTCTTTATTGTCATTCTGAAAGTAAATTAAATTAGTATAATAAAACCATAAAGCATTCGTCCGGAATAATGCAGTTAATAATGGGATTCCTTCCGCATTCGAAATCCAAAGTCGTGCGCGACGTTTAAATGGTGTCCGGTGCTTTGTCTGTCTGGTGAATAGAAGGCTTTTAAGTATCCCCTGAAGTGGGTTCTGTTCACGAGAGTCTATAACCATCTGTCAAAGCGTTCCGTCTTGCATATGGAGGAGTGGCAGCAAAACCGGTCACACATCAATTCGTGATCAATCACGAAGACATTCGGAGAGAAATCTCCCTCCTGGACAGTTAAAACGACCCTTTTTTGGGGACTAAAAGCATTTCGAAGCAAAATACTCAAAGGTTTCTACTTGCTACAGGGTGTAAGGTAAGTTAGTCGCAGTTATAAAGTTGCTTGTATTTTATTTGTGGTCCAATTTACAATATGTTTGTGGTTCAAATACAATAACATAGGAAATACGTTATAGTATTTGAATTCAATAAAGAAATAAAATTACTTTACGTAATTTCCTTTATTATTATATTTCTCATTTTAATAAGTTCAACCAAATACGATAAATGACAATATGCGACAGTGAGCTATTAACAGCAGGACAAAAACGCGCAGCGATCCTAGCGGCAAGTCCTGAATGAACGAAATCTCGTATCTGCTGAACTCAGTATGGCTGGGAAAGTGTGTGCTGTTTTGGCTGCAATAATTACGAGATTCAGAAACTCCAGCACTTTTTGTCGATTTCCTCGTGACAGTAACTGTTGTGTGACAATTTCATATGGATACATGAAAGTTATTGTCTTATTCTACAGCTGCAGTCTTTTATAGTGTTGACTTTGTAAATATTACACTTATATATTTGTGGTTCGAATAATATAAATATTTAGATGGTAATGAAATTGTTTACAATAATATTTTTTTTTTGTAATTAGAGATTAAAAAAAAAGGAGAGGAATTCTAATCTAATTCTAATCTGGCAGAGGATAAGAGGATTGACGGTAAGAGGATGAGTTTAATTTCGTGACGTAAAGGAAAAATTTTGGATTTTTTTTTTATTTTTATAAAATATTTATATTATACGATGAAATATTATATTTATATTTATTTATTAAATTCCTATTCCTCTTGTTCTTTCTAGGTCAATATTTATAAATATGAACTTCTTTCTGTACTATTTAGCAGCATGCGTATATATTGAAATTTGATGTTACCAGGCTTGCCACTAGGTTCGCTGCTGTCAAATTGTCTCTCAAGTTAACAATTGTTAATCGCTTTGTGTCGCATATTGTCATTGTGTCGCATATTGGTTCAACTTACCTTATTTTTATAAATATTAATGGGTGAGACCAAGTGTTTTTGCTACGGCTGCTTTACAAGCTCCCAAAAACATGCCGAATACTTTATCAAATACTAGCCAATTGCCAGTTGCCGTGGTCGTTTGTCGTATCGCTTTACACGGAAAGTTTATTCAAGTCTCGTTTTGTTCTCATTGAGATCGCGATTAAAGAAGAAGGTAAAAAAGATCCCACAGGAAGAGAATGTGGTGAATAAAGCCGTGGATTGAAACCATGAGCAAAGAACATTATTGTAATTGACCTCCTTGTCCTACATCTCACTCTTTCTCTCTCTTCATTGCTGCTTCATCCATATCATCAATAGTAATCTATATAACCGAAGCGACAAAAAAGTTGATTTCGCAGCTTAGTTTTGCTGTTAATTCTCATCTCATTTCACAGCAGAGATAAAGAAAAAGGAAAAAAAAAAGATCCCAGAGGAAGAGAATATAGTGAATGAAGCCATGGATTGAAACCATGAACAAAGAATATCCAGATTTCAGAGTGAAGTTAAGACTGACGTAGTTTTTAAATAAATTTTCTCGCCGCCAAGAGCGCTGGTGTCCACTTGCTTCTAATATTTGCCTGAATTTAGAACCGTATCTATTTAGAGCAACTGGTAGATTTTTCGAGCAAGTGAGAGTTTTTCGAGCCGGATTGAGGCAAGTTTTCGAGAGCCATAAGTGACATCCTAGAATAGTCGTTCTTTGGCGATCATCAGCTAGAAGTAGTCACCAGTAAACAGCAAGATCTCGGTATTGAGGCTAATAGAAATAATTGTCGGAATCGCAATGGAGCATCCAAAGGGAAATTATCTTATTTCCCTTTTTCGACATCTTTACAATCTTTTTTGAATTCTGATTGTCTCCATATACATAAGTATTACTCATCTTTTTTCGAGTTCATCTTGTAATTTTTGTTACATGTAAAGTCGTTTGTTGTCCATTGAATCGGAGTTTATTTTGTGGAATTTATTCTTGGAATGTATTATCATCATCACGTGTCCTCACTTAGATATTAGCACGAAAAAGTGATAAAAATTCCCATAGAAAATCATTGGAATCTAAACAATGGATTTCTATCCTATTTTTATTAATATCTCATTGCCTTAAATATAAATAATGAATATTAAGTCTGTTTTGCTAATTTATTACGCGCTATTTGATGCGATTAAAATTAATACGGTTAAACAATTTAAATAAATCATTCCAATTTGCTATATTATTTTCCTAAAATAAAAGATATATAGACATCAGAATTAGAAAATAAATGAATGGTTTTCATTTTTGTCGTTTTCATTACTTTAAAAAAATAACATTTTAAGAAAAATATTTTCAGAATCTAATTGTAATAATCATTTAATCTATTTGTATTTATGTTTATTACATGAATAATAATTTCAATTAAAAGCAATACAAAAAGATAATCATTGTTATAAATTAACAATTCTAATAATGAATAAATGTTAATTTATTGTGTTAACACCAGTATTTCTCGTTATTTAGATTTGTGGACGTACCATATCTTTTTTCTACTAGATATCTGTTTACCTCGTATTGAGACCTTCTTGTTTACTGATAACTATTTTCAACTGATGATCGCCAATTAAGCGTGAAACAGCTGTTTTGGGATGTCATTACACACTTGTACTATTACGCACGTTAAAATTTGCAATTATATTTATGTTTATTTTCTAACTTAATCCTTTATAAGCTTATCAGTCTGTTGGCGGGGATTAATTTGCTGCCCATTTTATTCTTAATTTATATTTTGATTTTTTTTTAATTTAAAGGGCAATTAGTTTGTTTATGCTTGTCTTTTTGTATATGTTTGTTTTGATCCCACTGAGTTATGTACTGGGCGAATCAAACTAATGATATCTAGAAAGATTGAAACAGTTTGTTTTGATTCCAGGTACGAAAATTTTTAAAAATAGCTCAGTGAATCTTTGTGGTTGTGCGTTTTTACCTTTATTGTTTCTTACTAACATTCTTACGCCCGTTAAAGTTTACAATTAGCTGTTTTGAGATGTCATCTAGTAGACACATGGTCTCAAACTTATTTTTTGAATATAGTACACAGATAAAGATATATATATATATATATATATATATATATATTGAATATTTAGATACGAATATACGACGTATGCTGATGGTGTATTGGTTTTACGGGAGGAAACGGATAGACAATTAACAAAATTTTATAATTATGTAAATTCAGTGAATAACAATTTAAAATTAACTGTGGAAAAGAGAAAGGACAATAAGTTAGCTTTCTTAGACGTTTTACTAGTAGATGAAAAAAATTAGTTAATTCATGAATATTACGAAAAAAATCTGAAGAGCAACCATTTTTTAAATTTTCAATCGGACCATAGTATTCACACCAAAAAAGGCAATAGTTAAAAATTATTTAAAAAGAATTGTTTATTATACTGATAATAAGAGATTATAGAACAAGAAAATAGAATGTATGAAATTAATATTTGAAAAAAAAATTGAATATCCAAGTAATTTTGGAAACAAAGTAATTAATGAATTCTTCAGGGAAAGAAATAACATAAAAAATAAGAACAACAAAGGAGAATACAACAAAATTATGAAATTGCCCCTAGGAATAAAAGTAAGCAAAGCAGTGAAGGATATAAATAATAAAAACAATAATAGAGTGGTATACTATATAGCAAATAAATTGATTAAAAAACAAAATCCCAAGGTATAATAAAAAAAATGGGTCTAGTATATGTAGAGACTGCGGGGAAATATACTACGGATCTACAGGTAGGACCTTGAAAGAACAAGTGGCGGAGCATGTGAGAGCTTTTAGATATAATAAAAGAACCATATCAGATTGGGCGGTTCACTGCATCCAAATGAAAGGCACAATCCAGATCCATAGTGGATATAATTTGCAAAATTCAAGAAGAAAAAGAAAGACTGATAGAATGACGCATGATAGAATCATGCGTAATTAATTCAAACCCACGTATGAATAGAGAGAAATTTCTTAAAGTTTGCGAAGTAGCTTTTGGATATATAAAAAGAATATGGAAAACAAAAGGAAAACGAAATAATAGTGGCATCTAAATTATATATTTAATTAAACAATTTGAACAAAACTTTTTATTAAATTATTAGTATTATTGTTAATTATTGTTAATTAGAAAAATTGAGCAAAGTATTGTAAGCACTATGTCAGTTAATTAGGCAATTTGAACAATTTATTCTATTCACTATGTCAATTAATATGCTATTAGCACGATGTCAATTAACATGCATTATTGCAAATTTTTAAAATTGTATTTATAATGAATTATGAAGTATTGGAGGAAAGAGAAAGATTTTCTTTTCCTCGACTAAAACCTAAAGAAGTTTCTTGTTGAAAGAAATGAAATATTGTTTAAGAGTATTAAAAAAGATATTTGTAGGTAATGATATTCTAGTATATTTAAAACAAATGTAGAGGATTTGAGAAAATAATTATGAGTGTTTATGAAGAACGTTTTAACGTGTGTTCATTAAAATTAAAGTCAGGAAAATATTACATACATGTTGAGCAAATGTTACAGTTTAAAACTCAAATTACAAAGAATGCTACTAGTTTCGTCTGCAGTTGCGCACATCATAAGGCGCTAAAAAGTATGATTGTTTACATTGTACATCAGTAATTATCAATCTTGACCTTTAAAGTTTACGAAATAATAGCTATCTATTTTAACGATAATAGTGGTTAAGGCCTCTGTAGAATGCAGATCAGGTTCTTTTTCGAAGTTAAAGCCGGACGAGCGTCGGACTGGCCATCGTTAATCAAGGAATGTCGGGAGCCTTACCTTCCGCGACCTCAAGGACCCCAATGGTCTGGGGGGGGGGGGATACTTTAAATTAAATAATAATTATTTTAACATAGATATTTATTTTGGATCTCTCAAGGCTTACATTACAATGTCTGCACTGAATAAAAGCTCATCATCATTGTTAATTTTCTATTGAATCCAATTTCTAAAATATCGTACGACTTTACAGTTGATCGTTTCCCTCATCTGTAGCGATCATCGACCGTTCTCTGAATGATGAATTTTCGATAGTTTTCCCATTGTAGATATCCTTGATCTGCAACGACGAAGCTTTCATCAGGCATTCCAACTGCAGTCACATTCTGAACAATGATTTATTGTCGAAATGGGTGAAGGAATGATGTGCAAGAGTAACTGACTTGCTTCTGTAAAAAACAATACACACGCATTTAAGAACAATTTTTCGAAGTCTTCTTACATTTTTACTTATTACATGTCTCAAATTCCAGTATATCACTATTTTCTTTCGCTACAGAAGATACTGTTGCTTCTCTGTTAGATGTAATGTTCATTACATCCAAATGGTAGCTAACTATCGCAGGATATTATAGTTTTGATTAACAGTTCTACCTTGACCGTTTTTTTGAATAAAATTTCTAAAATCTTTCAAATTTTACGGATAGGTGTGGTTTTACAGATCATATTCATTTTTATAAAAATTGGACCAATAGGCAAGAACCATTAAAATATTGAATGAACAACTTTTTTAATAAGATTTTTTTTCCCCTTAATGTTAGATGCGATCATATTGTGGAGCGTATTCGAAAGTTGGAACGACAATTATGTTTTTCTTTTTTCATCAGCTGGTAATGCCTACTTCTTACTTTTTTTAATAGATTGTTGGTCGCTCGTTTCCCTGGCTATTTAATATTTATCTAATTAGAAATATACTACACACACCTGTGCTTTATTTAGATGCGTGTAAATGTGCGGACAGACCAAGTTCCAATGTAAACCGATGCCAACTCGACCGAATGGTGTTAGGATTGGAAACGATTGGAAATGATTTTGATTTTGATAAAATGTTGTCATCCACATCGGATTTAGTTTTGAATTGGAAACCGTTGGTTGTTGTTCGGTCATTTTACGCGGCAAGGTATTGAATTGATCGTCTCGTAATGTCGTCAAATGATGATGATTTTTGTGCAAGTGCCGGATTTTTAGTTGTGAATTCTTTAGTTCAGAAAAAAAAAAAAACGTAAACCGGCTGGTGGATGACAACACCATTTAAAAATAGAAGTGCCTACAATACAAGTAATTTGCTAGATGAGCTTCGGAGTTCACCTGCAATACTCTGCCAAATACCTATCTTCTTTTTTGAGAGTTTATAATTTTTATTAGTGGGATCCCATAATATAGGATTGTCCCGGTATAGTTCAATTAGTTTGAAACACAACTCATCGTCCCATTCCATATCGACACAAGAAATAAACAATACGTTCAATACCAGAGAATATTTGCCAACGACTAAACACGTTTAATTCGTCCACACCAAATCACACATCTGTTTGAAGTACCGCTAAATGACCGAATGCAGGCCAACGCCAACAATCGCCTTGGAAACCGTTGGAGAATGCATTGGGATGCGTTCGCTAATGCCGTAGACATCGATTCCAACGCATTCCAATATCTGTCCACATGTGCGTTGGAGCTTCGGCCTGTCCGCACCTTAAAAACAGAGTTTGGAAGAAGTTTCTTATTTGACCAACAGATGGCGCGAAATTCAACTCTGTACAGGGTCATTCCATATCAAATCAACCAATGGTTTGAACCTTGACCCCTCAGAAATTGATGATTTTTTGCACACTGATAATATCTATAGAGAGTATAAAAAATGCAACTTTTCAGATTTTTTGGGCTAACAGTTTTTGAGTTATTGAATTTCAAAAACTAAAAAATGCTTGATTTTGGCCGTGTTTTGAAATTTTCAAAACACTGTAACTCAAGAACCGTTCAACCTACAGAGCTGAAATTGGTGTAATTTTGTTCAGTTTTTAATGGCCTTTAATTTGATATACAACAAAAGTATCTTAATTTCAAATTAAATTTTTTAAAAATTTTCAAAAACTGGTTTTTAAAAAATTTCAAAAACACCCCTTTCGATTTTTTTAAAAAAAAATATGTTATTTGTATTGTTAATACCTATTTTTGTGCCAAATTTCATAATGGGACAGCCAGGGGATCATATGGAAATAAAATTTGAAGTGTCATAGTCCATGAAAAAATGAGAATGCGACTAGCAGCCAGAGTAAGTTCTTATCGTTCGTTGCGTGTCGAACTTTAAATCAAATATAGTTGATGAAAGACAATCGTTTTGAGTATATCTATAGTTTGTGTATGATCAATAAACCTACATGGTTTCATCTATGTAATATAATTAAATTAAATAAATCAAACAAATTATATAAATAAATTTTAAATTAATAATAATAATATTTTTTTTATTTTTTATTATGACTAGTCGGCTACCCGTCGCTTCGCTCCGGAAGCCTCCCTTATGTAACGGAAAACAATTTTTTATTTATTAAAAAAAAAAACACACACACACAAACACACACAAATTACATCAAGGAAACTAAAACTAAAATTTTTTAAAAGCTTTTTTTTAATTTAATTTTTGAGGTCTATATTCTCTCAATCTACGACTGCTTTTAGAACCACCTTGTAAATCATATATCTATGATATATTTTTATTTTTTACAGAGATTAGAATGTAGGCCTAGTGGTCTAATGCCAAGACGTCTAACTTCTGAGCAGTATTCTACCTAATAGCAATAGTGCATCTTTCTTTCTTGACTATCTTTTTTTTTATTCCTATTGATACTTTTCAGTGGTTTTCGAGTTAGAAATAGTGATGGTTTTTGAGTTACAAATAGGGATTTTTCAGTATTCTGCCTAATGAAATACTGCTTCTCATTTCTTGACTCTTTTTTTTTTTTTATTATTCCAAATGATACTTTTCAGTGGTTTCTGAGTTACAATAGTGTTCAGTATTCTATCTAATAGAAATACTGCTTCTTTCTTTTTTGAGTCTCTTTTTTTATTCTAAGTGGCACTTTTCAGTGGCTTTTGTGTTCCAAATATTGATGGTTTCTGAGTTACAGATAGTAATTTTTCAGTATTCTATCTAATAGAAGTGTCGCTTCATTCTTTTTTGACTCTCATTTTAATTATAATTGTCACTTTTCAGTGACGTTTGAGTTACATTTATTGATGGTTTTT
>JAFIDM010000007.1:5468348-5485517 GCA_023159025.1 Thereuonema tuberculata
AAAAAAAGTATTAATCCTTTTTCTCTATCAATTCCTTCCTTTTCATATTACTACTTTAAACTAAGACTCCAAACACTCCACATCTTAGCATTCAAAATTGTTTTATTCAATACTACGCGAATTTACGGGACGAAATTGTATCGTCATCCCTTCTTCAAGCGAAAAATTAAAATATTCTTTGGAATAAAAACAAGAAAATAGTATTGAACATGAAACTAATTAAAAACACATTGAAGCAATAAATACAATTGTTGTTATAATGAAAGATCATACAATTTCGCATTCATTACTTAAAACAATTTTGAAAACTAAATATTTAACAACTAAATAAGATTTTCAATAAAACAAAATTATTAACACTTTAGATCAACAAATTCAATTGCTCTCACAATAATATATCCACATCATTTTAATCCATTACTTTTAACAAAATCTGGACATTACTTATTACATTATCATCAATAATTAAACTCATCAATATTTACTATTTTTTTCACGTTTGTTTTTATTAAATCCCTTACCAACACAACATATAAGGGTCTACTTTGATACCCTCGTATCTATTAAAATTATTTCCTTTAGTTCATTTTATTACACAGCTTTCTAATATTTTTCGAATCCTTAAATCTGTTTCTTTATGTAATATCTTTACATTACTGTTCATTATATGTCCCTTTTTTAGACAGTGCTTAATTATTGATGATAATGTAATAAGTAATGTCCAGATTTTGTTTAAAATAATGGATTAAAATGATGTGGATATATTATTGTGAAAACAATTGAATTTGTTGATCTAAAGTCCTAATAATTTTGTTTTATTTGAAATCTTATTTAGTTGTTAAATATTTAGTTTTCAAAATTGTTTTAAGTAATGAATGCGAAATTGTGTAATCTTTCAATTATTACAACAATTGTATTTATTGCTTCAACGTGTTTTTAATTAGTTTCATGTTCAATACTATTTTATTGTATTTATTCCAAAGAATATTTTAATTTTTCGCTTGAAGAAGGGATGACGTTACAATTTCCTCCCGAAAATTCGCGTAGTATTTGAATAAAACAATTTTAATCCTTTTTGTTGTATAATGTTAGCGTTGCGCCCATAACATTTAAAAGGAGTGACTTTTAAGCGACCTAAATATGAGTGGTATTTGATAAGCTTTTAGCAACCTAGAAAATATATATAGTATACAAACAGTTTAGGATCTTGTATTTCACTTTTGTTATAGAAACTTGTTTGTGTTTTGGCTGAATGGAACCTGAAAAAGCGTTCGAGTTGTAAAAATTGTCCAAATATCTGCAGCATCGCTAGGAATTTAAGAATAATATAAAGCTGAAATACCGAAAGGATTTGTGGTAATATGTAAGTATCATTGTACTGAAAGCACCTTGCCGTTAAAAAAAGCTTTCAGAATAATATAAAGGAAATAATTAAACATTAAATAATTAAACAAAGTACAAATCGCTGTAGCCTCGCGAGGAGTAAAAGATGAAACATGAATTAAAGAAAGTCGTAATGATTCTGGGATAAGAAAGTATCTTATCTATTGTAGTATCTATAAGTTTAGTAGTTTCAAATTAATTAAGGATTTAAAGCACAATTTTTAAATGAAAATTAAAAGGAGCTCTACGGAAATAAAAATCCCTATTGATTTTACGAAAATAAATTCATATTGTTGTTTTTCTCTCAATATTTAACTATTCAATCATTTAAATTCTGAAAATGAAAAAAAAATCTTCAATTCTCAAATAACATAATTAAAAAAAATAAATATGTATTTCGTGTTTTTGCTGTAATTTATTGACAGCTATTTCAATAAATATCTCCTTCATTAAGAATGGACAGAATTTTTAATAAATGAATAAGATTGACATAATTTTGAAAACAAATTCGCTGAGAAACTTTCTCGATATGGAATTGATTTATTTTAAATGCCTTTGGGAAAACTTTCCAATTTTGTTGCAAATAAATCTGAATTAATTCTTTCTAAAAAATTTTAATCCCTGTAAGCGTTTTATGAAGTAGATAATTACATTTAAAATCTTCGAAGTTGTCTGCAGAGGCAACGTTAATATTCTTGGTATGTTCTAGAATTCTAGGAAATGAGAATTACTGGAATAAAAAGAAGAACTGAGAAGCCACTTCCGGTTTTAGGTAATAGCGGACCAAAAAACACAAAAAAGTTGGGGTCTAACTATATATTGAATCGACTACGCTGATAACAACTATGATACCCGCGGCCAGTATAACCATTTCCGGTTCAGAATGCCAATTACTCAAGTGTTCGAGGCTGCAAAATGAGGTCTACACAAACTAAATGAACTCAATCCGGGCATCCAATGAAATTGTATTGGAATCCCTAATTGCAACGGGTTGAATAAATAAGTTTTAATCAGTTGTAGTCTCATTTGTAGCAATGTTTGACAGATTGCAAATTGTACGGGGTAGGTTGGTTTTCTGTTTACTATAAGACTACGAATTGTTAAATTATATCATCTGCTAAACATGGCAGTAGACATTTCCCATTTTCTCAAAACACTTAACGACATCAATCATTACTTACTTAATTACTTCAAAGTATCCGCAAAGAATTAATAATATGCGTTCTTAGGTATTAATAGAGATCCAATGTTTCCTTTCTGATACATTTCTAAGGAATTTTTGATCAAGCCTGAATTTTTTGATCAACCCAGAAGGGCACAATTTCAAATACAACGGCTTGACAGTGGTGACCATATGAGTAAGGGCACCATCCTGTATGAAAACTGTTAAATTCAGATACTGTCGCTGTTGAAGTGTTGGAATCACCTGGTTTTCTAAAAAAGATGCATATCGCTGGCTATTAATAATGCAGGTAACGAAACCAACAGCATCCAGCTCTTCGAAAAAGAAAGATCCGATGATGAAACCCAAACCAATAGTATGGTAAAACCATATCAAACGGTGATCTCTGGGAATGAAGGGAAATCTGTTTTGCAGGTGCCCAAATTCTGCAGTTGTGCAGTCACAAAATGTTCCACGGCCAGTTCATTTCCAGTTCAGTCCGAGCAAGAAACTGCAGGCCTGATGTTTCATGGGCACCTCTGTCAGTATTAAGTAATTGCTGAACATTGAATTTATCTTACAACTAGCGCAGAAATTTATCTTACAACTTTGTGAGCTATGCTTACGACATACAAACAAACAAACACTGCTGATTCCCAAGACATTTGTCATCCTTTTTTTCTGTAATTGTATGGATATTTCTACACTGTCTGGTGCATGACGGGCTTCCGTCCTCTACCAGGTTTGACCTCTAAGGAATCTGTCTTTCAAATTTCCGGATCGTTTTCAGTACATCATTTGTAATCAAAGGTCTCGAATTAGTCCCTTCCTAAACTTTCACAATGCTTTTAAGGCAGTTATTATTTTGGTAATTAGTAATTACCACAGCTTCACGAGAAATGCCCGTTCTTGGGTAACAGTGACATTGTAATGTGACGTATTCCTCAGCTGCTTGCTTTTACAGAAGCCTCTTTCAAATCACGGGTCTTTGCGGACATTGGACATTGCAGTATCCATTACGGTATTCCAGCGCTGTTTGCCACCCGAGCGGTCATTTTCAGAATGGCATTTATTTTTGCCTCAAACCAAATTCCATCGTCGCAGACGTCCTCATGTCAATATGAAATCGTTCCTTAGATTAGTTCCCCATTACAACCTTTCGAAATGTGAATTGCGAACTCCCTGTATATTCCAAGGGAAATCTTGATATGATTGAAACCATTATGATTCTCTCTTAACAATGTAAAAAACTGTTGAAAAAGCGTAAAAAATTGTTGTGTAAAACGTTATTAAATTTGTTTCTAAATTTTAATCATATCAAACTATGTGCAGGTGACAGTTGACTATTAAACAAGCTAATTTGCATTGTCATATATATTATCAGCGCGCTCAAAGATGAACCTCCCAGGATGCAACGCAGATTATAGATTGACCTTTCCAGGCTTTTCGTTAACATTTAAATGGAAAAAAATGGTGGTCGCTTTATCACAGTCAACATTTCGACGAGGAAGAGTTATCAACAGTCAAGCTAGGGAAATTATTCTTAACGTTGCTCGTCGATTTCTGGAAGATGTATCGCCCAACAACGATTTAAAAGTAAAAAGGATGCATTGAAGGTCACTGCAGAATATACTACTAAAATTAGAATGTTAATATTGCTTTAATAAAAGAAAATATTCCCCCACCCCCACACAAACAAGTAAAATTAATTTAATACATATTTCTTTTTGGTGCGGTTCCTTACAACTTAGTTGAACAAAATAACTCACGTTAATTGAATTTCTGAATATTTCTGTAATGAAAATGATTTATGAGTCAAGTTCTCATCACAAAAATTCATTTTCTTAACAAAAAAACCAAATAGCATACATTAAAATCAATACACTGAAATGAGAAATTTATTTGATCATGGAGATTCACTAAAATGTTTGTTTTTACAATGATAGAAAATATTTCAGGGGGTATTGAAATTTGCTGTTGTAACCACTAGGTTTGCTATTGTTATTAGTCTAATTTTTATTAATTTTGTTAAAACCAAAAAAAAAATTTTTTATTTGTTTACGAAAACTCAGTTGTGTTACAGTGGTTACATGTTTGTGTTTTACTGTTTACGTGTTTGTTTGGGGGTGGGGGAAATACTTTGTAAATAATTCATTGAAATCAGGGGAAATTTTCAAAATTAACAAATAAACAGTTGAATTTCAAGAAAATTGAATGTGCTCTTTCACAGTATTTGGTAGCCCTTAAAAGGGCTTTTGATAATGGTTCTGAAAAGAACCGTTTTTGTGGCTTTGAAAAGCCTTTTTTTTTGTTTCTCAACAGTCAAGTTTAGAGAGATTCTGGCAAAGGTTGGAATTATCATCGTCATCGTCACTGTAATTGTGATCATCGTCATCTTCATCGCTGCTGCCAGCATTGTTATTAACAATCAAAGGTTCCACAGCTCTTCGACAAGAGCATCTTTTCTCCAATATGCTCCTTCAATTTTTTACGACATGCTCGCAAACTTTTTTCCAGTTGTCAGGTGTAATTTTACTAATAGCAGCGTTTGTTAGGCGCTCAACTTCTGCCAGCTTGAAATTGGTGTTTTCGCGCGCAACGTCACCTTTAATTTGTGCCCATATCATCTCGATGGGGTTAAATTCGCAATGATATGCAGGTAAGCGGAGCACAATGTGGCCATTTGAAGCAGCTATCTCATCAATAACGTACCGTTTGTGGATAGGCTTATGTTGTTTTATGAGCATGTAAAGCTATGGATTCCGCATATTTTCCGTGAATGGTATGTTGTTACTAGTTAGCCAATCCATCATGTCGCCTTTTAAGCTGTTGCTGTTTGGGGCACGGTCAATTTGTACGCTGTGGTACGGAGCATTGTCCATGACAATCCCACTGCGTGGAGGGATGTTAGGCAGCAGCTGATCTTTGAACCATCGAAGGAAACGCTCCCCATCCATCTCCTCGTGGTAGTCTGCAGTTTTCACGTCACGAAATAACAGTAAACCATCCTTTACAAAATCGTTTTCACTGCCAGCATGTAATACAATCATCCTTTTTCCTTTGCCAAGAGGTACATGACGCCCCACTCTAATCTCCTTGCTTTGCCACATATTTTTCACAGAATGACATTCGTTCACTCAAGTCTCGTCCAGGAAAACGATGTGACGTTTTTCGTTTCCCATACGCCTTATTGAACGCAAGTAAAGGCAGCGGGCAGCAACGATGTCACTTCGTTCAAGCAAAACAGATCGGTGATTGACTTTTTTGAAAAGAAATCCTAATTTTCTCAGAATCACACGCAAACTTGTTGACTGACCTGTAAATTGAATACGTTTCCTAGATTCGGCGACAATCGTCCTCACTGTCGGCAATTCCTTCTTGATATGCATATCAGCAACAATTTAACGAATGACGTAACAATCAAAATCGTCAGGCGAACTCTTTGGAGCCAAACGAGGCCTTTTTCTCCCTGGCGTTCGTAGCAACGGCGACTGTACAATTCTCTTCACCGTAGACAAACTCACTCCAGTTTATTCTGCAGTGACCTTCAACGCATCCTTTTAACTTTCCAAATCGTTGTTGGGCGCTACATCTTCTAGAAATCGACGAGCAACGTTAAGAATAATTTCCCTAGCTTGACTGTTGATAACTCTTCCTCGTCGAAATGTTGACTGTGATAAAGTGACCGCCATTTTCTCTTCCATTTGAATGTTAACGAAAAGCCAGGAAAGGTCAATCTATAATCTGCATTGCATTCTGGGATGTTCATCTTTGAGCGCGCGGATGTTATAATATAGGTGCAGTCCATATAGGTATTATAATATATAGTACTGAAAGGATGACGAAAGCATAGGAACAGAAATGAATAGGACGCTTACAGTATGGAACGAAATAGAAAAAGGCTTTATTGATAGAATGGCGTTGGTATTAAACACTATCTGGCCAAGAGGGAGAACAACAACGCAATGTAAGGGATATGATCTCCCCTAACTGCAATGGTTGCATGGCATCGTCTGTCCATACTCAACACCAGATTATCCAACAGTTCTTGGGGTAAGAGTGTCCATTCCTGGATGAGCATGTGTCAGTTGTCTGGTGGTCTCCGGAGGATTCGATCGTGCCGCCAGGCGTCTCCCCAAAGCATCCCACACATGTTCAATGGGATTTAAATCACTTTTATATGTTTTAATTTAATAGTAATAGTTTAAGCAGGTGCGTCGGCTTGGGCATTTATTTTAATAATATTCAACGCACGTTAAATAATTAATAATTTAATACATATGTTTTATATAAATTTATTTATTGATAATGTTAGCTCTATCAGAAAACGATCTTTGCGCATGCGTGACCAAGCAAATCAATCCATTTTTTTTTATCTTTCTGCGCAGACATTCGTAATACGACGATATCTTTACAAACTAATTTTACGACTCAGGTACAGATGAGAGGATAGTTTTAAAACTTTGCTTTTTTTTTCTTTAATTACTACCAACTGCGACGAAGTTATAACTAATTTAAACTCATTAAACCATTTGCTGAGAGGCAAATAATTGAGAGAGAAAACCAAGGGTTTCAGTTGATTCTCTCTACAATAAAAACACACACAAATTAAAGCCTGTGCTATTATCATATGAATAGCATTTTCTTTAATTTCATACGAAGGTTTTATGTTGACACATTAAAGCTATTATGATTTCCTAATGTTTACCATTTCAATTTCTTTGTCAACAAGTAGGGGAGAGTGGGGTAAAACCGGGAAGTCGGGAGCAAACCGGGTAACCCCTTCTAGCCTCTGTAAGCGCTGCAATCGCGTGGACAACAGAGGAATTACCTTCCACCTTGATGAAGAAGCAGCGGCCATTACACCAGAACGCAATAGACTCGCTTCTTTCGTTCCTGTGAAGAAAATTCTGTTTGAGTGGTTTTTGCTTAGGATTTTTGAACAAAACTAGACCGATTATACTACGTTACTGTTTCTGCAACAGTAAAGGATTGTTGCTCTCTTTGTACAACATTTAATTACCTTCATTATCATTCTATGTAATTTTCTGTAGCGTTCTGTATAGTCATATGACGCCATTTTTTATGAAAGCTGTACGTGCGGGGCAAAACCGGGTACTACCCGGTTTTGCCCCTTGCTTTTTAAAACATAGTAAGTCTCATAGTTAGGTGTGGTTACCTCGTATTAAAGGTATAGACAGTTAAATTTACTAACAACTCATCAATATGTGTCCTTTTATACTTATTCTTATATTTTATGACAATAGTTAACATATGTCACTAAATGAAACTTGAATTTTGTAGAAACTTTTAAAATTTTTATTTTCCCATAGCAATAAAATGTCTATCCGGTTTTACCCTACTAGTGGGGCAAAACCGGGCAAAATGACTTTTTTTACAAAAAAATTAATAAAAATTAAAAAAAAAAACAACTTATGTTTTTAAAACTGTGTTGCATTAATAGATAAGTAGTGCATACTTTTGCAAAATTTTGTTCCTTTATGCTAAAAACTGTGATTTCTGGAAGCCTTCAAGCCTTAGGGTCCCGGTTTTATCCCACTCTCCCCTATTCTTTTGTACATTTTAATGCAGCCTACGATAATAAAAAAATCATAGTTTCTTTAATACTTGAATATCCTTGAAGAATTTTCTTATATTTATTAAAGGCGTATTTATAATTTATAAGAATTATCGTTGCACTCCAAACGCAAAGGAACCGAAACGACTATCGCAGAAATCCCAAAAGGTATCACACTAGCTTTTATTAACAACCCCATACAAGAAAGTGTAAAGGGAAAGAATAACTTTTACGTTATTCTGTTCTCCTGTTCATCTGTTACCAGTTTTACAGCCCAAACAGGAATGAGACCTCTTATAGCTTATTTAGGTGTAGAAAAATACGAGTTCCGGTCTGAGGTCACTTGTGGCCGGAAATGAACATATACTGGGGTCAGTACAGTTCTGTGTACACTATAAAAAAAATCCTTTTTTTTCTTTTTGCCTTATTGTACAAAGTGGCCATAAAATAACTTTCCCTGTTTGGAGGCATCTGCAGCGAAAACTAATGAGCGGAATGAAACCAAAATTCAGATATAGTTTATTAAGAGCATGGGGAGCAGAATTCTGCAAAAAAAAAAAAAATTAGTACCCAAAGTCGCCGATAGGAGAAAGTTTGCACTGTCGGAACCAGTAAATTGGTGAATAATTAGAATGAACGAATGCAAAAAGGAATATGAAAGTTTATGAACATACAGTACAGTAATGAATGGAGTTTGAGACTCACAGAAAACGTTCTGAAACAACACAACAATCTTTAAACAACAATCTTTAATCATCAATTGTTTGTTAACAATCTGTTATCAACATTACCGACATTGATCAATCATTAGGGTCCTCTGAACCATGTGCAACATTTTCAATGTGCTGACCTTTCTTGTGTACAACATATTGAATCCGGTGTATGAAGTTCTCTATTGCTGCGCGTAAGTGTCAGTTTGAATGTTTGTAACAGCCCGTCGTATGTTATCTTTCAACGAATGCAGGTTTGTAACGCCACCAGTATACACAATGGATTTCAGGTACCCCACAACCAAAAGTCACATAGGGTCATGTCCGGGGAACAGGGCGGCCATTCCATCAAAAAATATTGACTGATAACCCTCTCATTCCCGAAATGCTGGCGTAACAGATTCTGTACTGCACGAATACTATCTGGTCGTGCTCCATCTTGCATATTAACATGTCAAGTGAGAGCATTGTCTTTGTTGCAATTCAGAAATGACAAACGTTTGCAGCATTTCCAGATATCTCTCTCCATTAACGGTACAGGTAACAGGACCTGTAGAAGTCATAGCCTCAAAAAAGTATGGTCCTAATATGAACTCTGCCGTGAATCCACACCACTTTTAGAGAATGCAGTGACACTTGATGAATCACTGAGGAACGTTCATAGGCCCAGATTCGGCAGTTTTGTGTGTTGACTGACCCATTCAGATAAAAATGAGCCTCATCTCCCCCACAATATGTTCCAAGGCCAATCATTGTTGATATCCATTTGGGCAAGAAATGTTAGCGCGAAAATCAGGCGCTTATCATAATCTGTAGTTTATCTTGCACACGACTGATCTTATACGGATAGAAATGCAACATTTTCCGTAAGATTTTCCAGACTGTCCCATAAGGCATATCGGTTTGGCGAGCTATTGCACGAGCGCTTGGACCACTACTAGTCCCTGTGTAGTCAAACACTGCAGTGGCAACATCTGTTACTGTGTTGTCTGATACTGGTTTTCGTCCTCTGCTGGCTCTCACTCCTAGCGATCCAGTTTCCTCGAATTTATGAATCATAGCTCGCAGTGCTAACGCAGACATTGGACGTTTACGTTGGTTATGAAGCCTTCGAAAGTCGCTAACAGCCGCAGCTGCATTGCACTCTTTAGTGTAAAATAGCTTTACAAGTAACGTACGTTGATGTAAGATAGGCCGCATATTGAGTACAACTCAACAGTCAATCGACGAACTGCTTGACTGAACGTTGGCGCTTTCCTTTTAAAAGGACTGAGTAGAGCTGCTGTCACTTCTGCACTAGAAAATTTGCGTAATCTACGTTTAGAGTGACAGCAGCGCCGAATTTTCTCCTATCGGCGACCTTTGGTGCTATTTTTTTTTGCAGAATTCTTCTCCCCATACCCTCAATAGACTACACCTGAATTTTGGTTTCATTCCGTTCATTAGTTTTTGCTGCAGATGCCTCCAAACAGGGAAAGGAAAGCTTTCCAAATAAGACCGTTTTGACTATATAATGACAAATAAAACTTTTGAAGCAGTTAACAGGTTGTCTTGAAACTTGTCAAGCATATTTGTTTTTCTAACTTTTTTTTTTCATAATTTTCTGGGTAACACAGAACGGATCTTCTTGTCATCTATGTGGACAAAGACTATCTCTGTTTTAAATTTGATTTTTTTTTTCCTGAAAATTCTCGATATAATTGTTGAGCCTCTGAATGAATCTTCTTGAATATGACGTGCATATTTATGAACAATAGATCTCTCTCTTTTATTATTTGAATTATTTTCCCTATCCATTAACTAACAAACCCATTAATCAGTGAACGAATCCTCTCGATACTTAACAAATACATTGATTATAATACAGAATAACTTCATAGTATAAACATCCCACAACAAGAATAAAAACAAATAAATTAAATTGCCTTTCTGAATCAATTTATCGGAAGGAATTTGGAACGGCCGTTTCGTCCTTCTAGGGACTCATCAGCCCAATCCGCCTTCCCCGATAAAAAGACTCAGAAACGCAAGAACATATCTGGTGGCCACCGTCACACCTGGCTGTGGTCCCAGAAAACAAAAGAAACAGCAATATTAATTGGCGTGTAATTTAACACAACCAAAAAGCCTTAGCCTATAACTAATAGGCAAAAAGGCATTTCATAAAAGAACTAAAGGTTCAAAAGTAGGTAAATTACCTGAATAATAAATTTTCTTGCCTTTCTGAGTCTTTTGAATAGAATTATTGAATAAACTAAAATAAAATTATATCTAACATAGAAGGAAAAAAGAAGGATATTTAGGAGAATATATTTTTTTAAACATAATTACGAATCTGTCAGCAAAACTTGAATGTGTTGATACAAGGCCTCCTAAATATCGGAATTAATAATGAGTATTGTTTTTATTTAGGAAAACTCCCAGACTTCATTAACGTCAGATGTCAATAAGTTACCAATAAAAAAAGAAAAAAAAAACATGAATAATTGTAAAAAATTAAGTCTTCAATTTGACATTCACATTTGTTTTCCAATAAATAAACAACTTGAAACTAAATAATCAATGAAATAAGATAAAAAATTAAATAAAAGTTTAAGATTGCACAAATATTTCGCTACAACTTCCCGGAATTTACAACTTGGGGAATATTTGAAAAAACAGAATTTTAAAACATGTATTTGAAGGAAGCTGAAAGTTACTTTTCTGGAAATATAACTATAAATTTTTATACCATCGTGAATACAGAAACAAAAATTTTTACTTTTCTTTTTATAATTTACAAAATCTCTGTGAATACAAAAAAACAGAAATTTTTACATTTCCATAATAAAAAAAAATTAATTCCACAAATACTTATTTTATTTACAAATAATTAGTAACGTTGCCTAAGACCAATAACGCATTCTTTAAACATGAAAAAACTTAAAAAATAATAAAAAAAAGCATCTATCTTTAGAATAAAACTCAAATTGTGTTTTATTCTGAAGATAGGTACCGGTACCGTTTTAACAGGTATCTGAAACATGTCAATACTTTATTTTTAATTTTTTTATGTTGAAAGACTGGTTACTGTTCTTCATTATTTGTTTTTTAGCCGCTTCATTACTATTCTTCATTATTTTTAGCCGCTCGTTAAATTGTTTTGATAACTTATTGTATTTGTCTGAATAGAATTATTTTTCCAACTTATTAAAGCTTACATTACGTGGATTAATAAGCGGCTTAATATCCTCTGTTTAAGGCGTCAAAGATTCTACTGTTACTAAAGGAATTTTCTTTCGTAGGAAAATAGTCTGATTATAAAAAGTAAAACATCATGGCAGAGAAGTCTATAGCATTGCTTTTTTTTTTAATCGAGTCCCGTTAGGAGTCAAGACGTTTCCAACATGTGCTACAGATATGTTTATTGACTGTATTTCAGTCTATTGGAAAATAAAAAAAAGGTTATATGTTACAATTGATATATATGATCAATTATCAAGATCAAGAAATAACAGGAAGTGTTCGGAGCCCTGTAGCGTGTTATGTACTGGACAAAATAGAACAAAATTTGGCCACCATACACATTAAAGTATGCGGTTTCGATTTGTCAAGAAAAAAAAATTCGTACCAAACAATGCCGATAGGGGAAATTCTGGCGCTGCTGTCGAAAAATGCATCATGAAATTTGCATATACGGGTACTTTGTGACACGATATCAGGATAAAAGAAGAGGTTGCGGGAATTCTAGTCAATCTGCAAGAACTCGCCCCTCGATGTACTTCTTACTACTTTCTCCTCCAGGCGGGTCCTAAGGTTTACTCAGCTCAATGTATAATAGCTATTTGCTTTCTTTCACGTGGTTTAAAGATGGGAAGAGGATATAGTCGACCAACGAGACGGAACACTTTGACTTTTATCTCCCGCAATCCCAGGTTCTGAAGCTTTAACTTCACAGGGTTTTGGACTAGTCTATATGATATGCCGACAGTTACTAAAATATAATCGGATCTGGGCAGTATGACTAAACTCTTATTTTAGTTTGGTGGAGAGCGATTATTTATTTTCTGAGTTACCGTTCCTATCAGATTCTAAATAAGATATAATTACTTATTCCATTTACCACGTATCCATTGAATATTCAAAATCGTGATTTTCTATTATTGTAAATAAAACAATATATAAATAAAAAGATAATTCTTTTCTTTAAGTATCGTTCTAGTTACAAATTAATAATAGAAAATCACAATTTTGATATCCAACTGATAACAGATAATTCGTTTTCTGCAGTAGTTGTTGAATAATTAGTGATAAGGAATGACAACAACAACAACAATAATAATAATAATAACTGATGAGCTGTTTGGGGAGACCGAAGGGTTCATGATTGCGATACAGGACCAAGTCATCCCCTCACGCAACTGCAAGAAACACATTCTACACGACGCAAACACACATGACGACCGATGCAGGAAATGCCACACTACACATGAGACAATCTACCACATAATATCAGGGTGTCCCCTTCTCTCCCAAACAGATTACCTCCACCGACACAATCAGATAGCGTCGATTGTTCATCAACAGCTCACTTATTAAGAACACGGCCCCGTACTACAAGTACATATCATAAAGCGTACTAGAGTCACCCTCACATATGCTGTACTGGGACCGCTCCAGTCACACAGACAAAGCTGTACATCACAACAGACCTGACAGCACACTTTTTGATAAGGTCAACAAACAGACCTATCATATTGATATTGCAGTGCCTATCAGCAAGAACATGCAGAAAACTCATGCAGACAAGATCAATAAATACACCGATCTAGCACAAGAGCTCCAGAAGCAGTGGAGGCAGGACCGAGTACGTGTTGTACCCATCGTCTTGTCTGCCACTGGTCTGGTGCCTCACACATTGCATCACAGTCTCAGCACTCCAGGACTTCACAAAAACACTTATACACAACTCCAGAAGGCTGTGATACTCAACACAACACGCATAGTTAGGAAATTTATGGACATAACCACACATCCCTATCCATTCTTGCATACTGTTTTTTACACTTGACAATATGTGTTTTGGTCCTTGATCCGCCATTTTGTCTTTGCTGGGAAACCCAAAGTTTGAAACTTTTACATAATAATAATAATAATAATAATAATAATAAAATCTTCCATTATCAACGCAGTATAATGCGTAATCTCGTCAACATGGAGTCTGTCTCATATTATAAAAATAAATGCCTGAAACTATTTTATAACATAGCAACTACAAATTACATTGAGACAGATCTATTCTTATAGACAAGACACTTGCAACCAATAGACCAGAAATCACGTTGATTGATAAAAACACGGATGTCTGATTAATGTAACCATCCCACGAAATGCCATCAGGTTACATCAATAAAGTATCCAAATACTCTTCTCCTTCTGTACAGGGTGACATGAAAAAAGTTCAGAATGACACGGTCATTTTCCCATTACTGGTCGAATCCCGTAGAATCTTCGTCACAGCCTTAATCTACTGACATTTCATCCAAATATAATCAAGTAAATTGGGACAAGGTCGGAAGTCAAGTGGACGGCAGAGAACAGACGAAGCTGCAACTGCTGTAGTGGAGCAGGAATCGCAAATGCACAAGGTAGCTGTAGTGCATGTTCAATATCACGGGAATTGGACATGGCGTATACGAGAGTTCTGCGGAATGTCTTGAGGTTCAACCCCTAAAAACACCCCACAATTGTTTCTGGTGGTTATGATACGGGGAAAGCATTTGCCTTGACATTCGTTGCTCGGATGTTGGTGGATATTGCCTTGTCTTGACAAATACTGTGAAGTGTTCCATGGTGCTGTAAATGATATGAATTATTGTCACATATTCATCATCAAATTCCATCGCATTCACCAAAGGTAACGGTTTAGTGGGGCTTCATGACATCCTTCATTATTGGCCCTTACTGCTTTGAAGAAAACACAGCATCGGGGCCAGTGACATGTGACTTCAACAGAGGAATTGTGTTGACACCACCAATCTTCATGCAAGATGGTGTACTCCTTCATGTAACTTTACTTGTGCAGCTTTACTACAGCGAACTTTTTGGGACGACAGAGTAATTTACAGATCATTTCCGAAGACCTAGCCGCCCCGGTCAGCAGATCTGAACCCCTGTGAAGTTTGGCTGGGAGCTAAAGATCCTCGCTTATCAAGGCAATGTTCCGAACTTACCTGGGTTAAAAGACAGAATTTCAAAACATGTGACACAACTCAAGACATGTCAGTTGCCTGATGTGAAGCGAATATAGATCAAGGCGATGCAGGGCACGCAGAGCCGTATCTGTGATGTTAATGTGATTCCACATGTGATTACAATAACATTATTGCATGTTAACTCTTATATTGCCGATATTTGTTAGATAAGTTATACAATATTCAAATATTAGGACAGCAGCGCCAGAATTCGCTCTTAGCGACCGAAATTTGAACTTCTTGTTTTTCTTCAGAAATCGAAACCTCATACTCAGGATAGTATGTGTAAGAAATTTGGTTGCGATTCACCTAATAGTTTTTTCTATATAGAGGTCGAAACCCTCCTCTTTAATTTGGATCACCCGTTACATATACAATCGAACCCCGCTATAATGAACCCGAGATACAGTGAACACTCGGTTATAGTGAACTTTTTTAATGGTCCCGACCGGACTCCCATTTAACTAATATTATTTTATATGCTTATAGTGGATAGCTGAGAAAATGGCAGTTCGGTTGTAGTGAACTCAAATTTCATTCCCATAGATTTTTTTTTTCAGTTCTCCAACTTTAAAGTAGTTGGGAAAAACGTTGCACGAGTTGGGAAAAACGAAAACTAACTGTCGTAGGTAAATCCCAAAAATGTATTTAAAAATGTAAAAAAACTTCCCGTCAACTACTAAGCCAATAAAAACAGGTGGATGACTTCCAATCTTTTTGAAGAAGAATTACGACAATGGGACAATATAAAATTGTCCTCCTTGTCGACAATTGCACAGCCCATACCCAATTAGAAAAGATGAAGTGCATTAAGCTCATTTTTTTGCCCCCAAATACGACTTCTGTGCTGCAGCCCATGGACCAGAGCGTTATTCGCAGCCTGAAGTCCCACTATAGAAAGTAGCTAGTAATGCGTATTTTAGAGAACCACGAAGGGAACAACACGGAATACAACATCTCTCTATTGGAAGCAAAAATTTTGTTAGAAAAATCATGGAGACAGGTGACCTCCGCAACGCTTTCCGGCACGCCGGTTTTTCAAAGGATGTGTTATTGGTAGGAAAAGACGCCACTGTGGAGGACGAAGACGACGAAGGAAACCTACCACAATCTCTGTGGCTGGAAAAGCATGGTGTGAACATGTTTCCACGGGAAATTACTGAACAATTCCAATCTTGCGATGACGAAGTGTGCACTTCGGTAACTTCTACAGAACCTCTACATTGTATCCGAAGTTAAACAAAAGAACGATGCTGAAGAAGACTTAGAAGACGATGCTGAAGAAGACTTAGAAGAGATGCTGAAGAAGAATGTGAAATTTCGACACCTTCTATCTCAGAAGTGAAATCGGCTGTGAATATCCGAACTTTTTTTTTTCTACTGAAAATGTGGACAAGAAAACAATGGATTCTGTACTAATTGTTGATAAAAAAATTGATGTCCTCTACTTAAAGTCGAATTATATTCAATCGAAAATAACTAATTTCTTCCATAGAATGTAAAAATAAAATCAAGTTTTAGGTGTGTAAATATATTTTTCTTCTTTTTGATTAATATTTAATTAATTAAGAATTTATAAGAAATTATGTACTGTCGCAATCACTATTTCCAACAATACTTCTGTCATACGCTAAAAAATATTTTTTCAAAAAATTTGGATATAGTGAACCATCGGTTATAGTTGACTTATTGTTGTGTCCGCAGACGGTTCACTATAGCAGGGTTCGACTGTATTTACTTTAATGCAGTTAGTTATTTTCAGAAAACAATTTATAATAGTAATATTGCTACCGAACGTTTGTGGCTGTCCAAATTGTTCGGTGGCGTGGATTCTATATGCGATATGGGTAGAGCAACAATGTTACAAAGAAATCGAATCTTTAGTGAGAGTCTTTATTTCTCTTATTTCTTCCTACTAAAGATTGTTTCCAAAAGTCGGTTTATTAGGTCTTTTAGTTGCCTTCAGTAATTCTCTCAGCTGCCTTTCTCTCTGTTAGGGATGTCTTCTCCGTAGGCGAGCGGACTGCTCTGGTACTCTTCGGACAATGGTGCGTCTTTCCCCGGCTAGGTTTGTCTTCTCTGTGCTCGAGTGTAGACGATGTG
>JAFIDM010000007.1:5504313-5523726 GCA_023159025.1 Thereuonema tuberculata
GTTAAACGTCAGATTATCTCAAAGGTGGCCTTTGAATATTTGTGGTAAGGTCTTTTCGAAGTTTTAATGAGGGAAGTTCAATGTGGCGTCCGGATAATGGAAAAATTTCAAAGAATAGTTTCAATTTAGTGAATTACATTAATGACATAATCTTAAGAGGTTGGTATTGATAATGTAATTCTAAAAAATACCAAGATTTCGGCTTCCTAGACAGGAATAAAGTAAAACTAAGAAAAAAAGCTTGGTACTGAGAAATAATAAAACACAAGAGTCCGTATCATGGGCGTCCGTACCTAAGAGCAAGTCATTTGCCCTAACGTGGAATTAGCAATTTCAATATAATTCCTGGAATTTTTTTCTTGCAAGACAAGAAAGGATAGAGAAAAAAAATATGAAAAAAGTTTGTTAAAGGTTATTTCTTTTGTTTACTTAAATTTATTTTATATAATTTCACGAATATAAAGTATAATTTTTTAGACATTCTTCTGTACTGCCAAATATATTTTGCAACCTGCTGGGAAAATTCAGTGGGTGTCCATATTAATAGTAAAATGACAAAATGGAACAAAAATTATATTACCTTAAAATTATTACCTCAAATTCAAAGTATTAGGTAGAAGTAAAGTTAGTATTGGCCTGATGCTGAAAAAAAAAAGGTTTTTATATCAAACAATTACGGATAATTTTGATTAACTTAAAATTATAAGCAATTTTTTAAATTTGTAATATTTTATTTGTAAAGAAACTTTTTCAATAACTTTGAGATTATTTTTTTTATTAAAATTCTCCTCTGAAATTATAATATAATTTGAAAAGCTTTTGGGAATGAATAAATCATGAGCTTCCAGAATTAGTATTTTTTTATTGCCAGAATTCTGGATAGTTTTATTTTTTTTAATATAAAAAAAAAACTGTTTTTTTTTTCTAATTTTTTGAATTATTGTTATAAGTAAAAATAATTATTAATAAAAATTTAAATAAAAAATTTTAAGTAAAAATTTAAATAAAAAGTTTAAAGTTTTCCAAGGTACCCCACACATGGGGTAGTTATGAACATTTTGCATGAGTTCATTGTAATGTCATTTATGTTTAAGATAATTGTAATTTTTGTAAATCATAAATTTTCTAATGTAAATCACTCCATATCATCTTTCTGTGCCATATAAAATTTAAAAAGTTATGTTGGATGTGAATGAAAAATTAATAATGCTCAAACGTGTCCCGTCCTCCCGTATTTCACTGTTAGACTCTGTAGGCCAACGCAGTTCGTTCTCTTGAACTATTTACATTTGGATTGGAACAAGGAAATTAAATTCTTTATTAAATTACTTTTGTACGATTTTCACAATTTTGATAAGCAAAACTAAACTTAGATTTTGTAATTTCATTTGATATACATATTTTTTTTAAAACACTTTCCATTTAACGGACTTTCGGCAATAGCGGACAACCCTTTCCGCGAGAGTTTAACGGATCTGTAGAGCCCCGATTATTAGCGGAATTGGGTGGCACGGGTAACCCGAAAAAAGACTAAAAATGAGGTGTAAACACGAAAAAAAAATATTTTAGCATAAAACCTACGTTTTATTATACAAAAAACATAATATGCAAAACTTTTAAAATATGTACAGTAAAGCAGAAACCTTTCTGCAGAGCAAGAGCCTGCCACTCATATACAAATTCCGAGAAGGCCTATAGGATTACGATGCACAATAAACCTGTCAGTAATTTACGACCTGCCTATTGTACTTGCCCTGTTGTTGGCTTGTATTAAAATTGTTTTTTTTATAAGGTTCGTAATTAAAAAAATTTTTCACGGCACTCGCGGATAATCGGGGCTCTATTGTAGATATAATTATTTGTATAATTTTAATTAGGCGACGCAACGGCTGCCGTGAGGCTTCTATGTATGCCAGCATCGAAATGGAAGTGACTTCTTTCGCGTTTCTTCAGTTTCTAACTTTTAATGAAAACTGATTCTACGGCTACAATATTCAAGTCTCTGTTTTTTGTTTAGGCCAAAGACAGAAATACATTCGTAAAAATAAATAAATACAAAAAATAAAATAACATTTTAATTTCTTTTTTGAATTAAGGGCATATTTTTCTAATTTTTTTTTTTCTTTTTTGGTAACAGCAAGAAAACAAACAAAAAAAAAATGTTGATTTTTTTATTGATATTTCAACATTCTTTGTGCACCATTAACCTACTTACAGATAGATACTCTGAAGTCATATCATTTCAACTAAGTATATTTATAATTATTTAAAGTCAATACTTATTTTAATTTAGCAATACTTATTTTAATTTTAATTTGTATTTAGTAATACAAATGCAAAGAGAAAAGAAAAACAACACATTGTAGATGTTGGAAATACAGTCGGACCTCTATTTAACGAAGTCGCTAAATCTCGAAAAAAAGTTCGTTATATGGAAAATTCGTTAAATAGAGATTCACCTTTTAAAATTATTTTAAACTACATAAAACAGATTTAAATACATAAACAATAAATACTATTAAAAAAGTAATAATTTTAATGACATAAAGCATACATTACCGTATGCGTACTTAAATCTTACTAATAAAGTCTGTTAATTTTGTCTGAGCTTTTTTTTTTCTGAAAAAGTGTTTTCGCTAATAGTACTTCTTGCATCTTTGCAATGCACCAAAAACCTCTTCAAGCGTATTTTCCTCAAATTGTAATTCGCGTCGGATTGTTTCAATTGATTTTAGCATTTCAACATGCGAAGGTTTTTTGATTTCTGCATCATGATCATTTCCATTTTCATCATCTTCATCGCAATTCATAGCTGTATTGTTTTTATTTTTCACACTGTCTAAAATATCCGATTCAGTTAGTGTTTTCGAGGTCTCATCTTCAAAATCAAGTGAAAGATAATCATAAATCAGCACATCATCGTTAATTTCTTCTTTTTCCCTCAGCTATATCCACATTTCTTTCATTTCCTCTAAGGGAATGTTGATAATAAAAACATTTCAAGGAGAAAAAAAAAAGTAGATACCACGAAAAAGTTCGTTAAATAGAAAATGTACTTCGCTGTTGAGAAGTTATTTTACGAAGAAATTAGCAAAATGTTCTTGGTTCCACAGAAAACTTCGCAAAATAGAGAAATACGCAAAATAGAGGTTCGTTAAATAGAGGTCCGACTGTATTAAATTCCCATCAACAGTATCTAAAATTCTTTGTTTTTCTACAATTATGTTTATTTTATGTTTAACATATGTGAAAAAAAAAAATTATACTTCAATTGCAGTACAGAATTTTCTTTTTTTTTATAATTACCAAAATTAAACTCCGAATTTGTTTTCCGATAATCAGAGGCCTTGAAATTTTAGAACATTAGTTGATATATGTCGCAGCCACACGCAGTAATTTAGCATTTGATGAAGTTTTCTAGACACATCACGAAGAGTCTAATCACAATGGACACTTGCTGTAATTCAATCTTCAAATAAAAAATAACCGTATCTTTCCAGAGATATTGCACACTATTGGACAATATTGTGTCAGGGTGGTGCTAAACACATATTGTAAAAGGCGATTCATCGATCCATATTTACAGCATATCTCCATCCCATTTTAGACACTTTCTGAAGAGTCACAAGGTGTCTAAACTGATGATGTTAAGTGCCCATTAAAGGCCTATGCAGGCCCTTGTGTAATCATGTTACTGATGATGTAACATGAACAAATATCAGAAAAAAAGCAATGCAAATAAAAGGCATAATCATTGTAATAGGCATAATCATTGAAACAAAAGAATGTTATTTTAATGACTTTATTTTACAAGACATTACTAAAAGAGACTAATAAAAGATATTATTATACATTAATACAGTCTATTAAAAAAAATACAAAGCAAATAAAATGCTATTATAAGATCTAAAAATACCAGAAAAAAGACCCTGCAAATACAATAATAGGACAAATGCAAATAAAAAATAGAATAATAGATTAATATTTTTAATATATGTTTTTTATTTATTAATTTCCCCTACTTGTTAACATATGGCATACTAATACGACACCTGTTATTGCACCGCTTTCCCTCCTTATTGCAGACACATTTCCTTATTATGCACTGTTTGGAAGAACACTGTCTGCAAGAACATTTAAAGAAACCTTGTCCTTCTGAGTTGTTCTTCTTGGTCTCCTCATAATCACTGAGAGCTCTTTAATATAAGTCAATCTGTGTTTTGGTGGAACTCTTCACACCAAACCATCCTTTTGTAATACCACTCTCACAGCCATCCTGGTATTCTCTAGGTTTTTTTTCATTAATGATAACAGAAACGAAATTTAGATGGTCTGTTGGACGCCTGTTTTACGGTCTGCGGGACCGTAAGAAGCACGCAGTCTCCAATGGAAACTTTTAAGAAATCAAGATTTGGAGGCCATCAACATTTTGATTCCAGCAATTTTTTTTGCCACTGTACAAAATTGAAGATATAGACCATTGCTTCCTGTCTGTGTCGCTCATCAAAGTTCTTAGCATATTTTCCTCGTCCTTGGTTGGATCTTTCGATGCTCTCTTGACTTTGAGGATGTCTTGATGGTCCATTTAGTATAATTGACTCCGATCACATGCACCATTATTCCCCGATCACTTGGTTAACGGATTCCCTACCATTATCGGTTTATAATATGTTTGACCATGTGTCCATTGTGATTAAGACTCTTCGCGGTGGATCTAGACATTTTAGGAAGTTCTAAATTAGCTCATGTTGTTCGGCCACTTTATTAGGTATAACACTGCTGTGCCCACAAATGCTGTGTCTCACAACAACTGTTCAAGCCGGTGGAGGCAGTGTCATGGTGTGAGGGATGTTTTCCTGGAACACGTTAGGTCCATTGAGACGTCAGGATGCTAGCCTACCTAAATATCGTAGCTGACCAAGTGCAACCGTACATGTTAACAGTTTATCCTCATGCAGATGGCTACTTCCAGCAAGATAATGCGCCGAGTGCATGAAGCCCGCATCACTATGGGATGGTTTGAGCAACAAGACGATGACTTTTCCCTGCTGTAGTGACCCGCTTAGTCCCCGGATCTCAGTCCGATTGAAAATTTATGGGATGAGCGGGAACGGGCTGTTCGCTCCAGGCCTACACCTCCATCAAATCTTCAGGTTTGCGTGACACACTCATGTCTGCATGGTATACAATACCTCAAGATGTTTTCAGCATCTTGTGGAATCAATGTCTCGACGAATTCAGGCTGTTTTGAGGGCTAAAGGAGGCCCAACACGCTACTAGGGCCAGATTTTCAATCGGGCTGAAATCTAGGAACTGAGCGGGCCACTGCAGCACGGAAAAGTCATCGTTATGTTCCTCAAACCATCCCATAGTGATGTGGGCTTTGTGCTCCGGCGCAGTATCCTGCTGGAAGTAGCCATCTGTATGAGATTAAACTGTTAACATGGTATACTGTTGCATTTGGTCAGCTACGATGTTTAAGTACGCTCAAGTATCCTGACCTGCCTTCAGAGATATCAATAGACCCAACGTGTGCCAGCAAAACATCACCACACCATGACACTGCCCCCACCGGCTTCAAGAGTTGTTGTGGGACACAGCATTTGTGCGCACAGCAGGCTATACCTAATAAAGTGGCCGGACAGTGTATGTCAGCATATCACGGTAATATGCGACATGTTTCATTCGATTTTTCAGGTAAACAACCATAAGAAACCACTGATTTCGCCCCTTAATTTACCTTCCCAGACTTCCAGCAAGTCTTCATTTCACCCAGGGAACTACATTATGGGCGAAATATTTCGCTAGCCGTAACTCGATACCAAAGCATTTCCGGACCTATGTTTATATAACTTTTTTTCTTTACTTTTACATGTAGAATGAGCTCCCGAAGTTTCTGCATATCTTCGAGAATCACCCTATATATTCGTCGTACATTTATACTAGAATCAAAATATTTTAAAGGCAGGCTTTTGATCATTTTACCGTACTTTTGTGCATGTATACAGTATTTATGTACTTTAGTGTTATTTAGCTTTCGCACTCCTAGTGATATACACTCCTAGTGCATTATTTACGTTTTACGGCTGATTTTTTTTTTTTTTTTTAGACAACAACATTGTGATTTGTAAAGGACACGTTAAGGTTGCAAGTATTTATCAATTGTTTTTTAATTCAAAACTGTTTCTAATACCAATTACATAAATTTGAAAACAAGAGCTGGGAAACCATCTAGATATAGAAAAGCTAGCGTCTATCCGCAATATTCCTTCCTGCAAAAAAAAAAAATATTTATGATTAAAATTGCTTGTCTTCGAGAAGTGTTTTTCTTTTATTATGATGTGGATCTGTTCGTCTCGTCAGCCCGCGTGCAAAAACTATTTTAGACTTGCCATGACGTAAGTAATATGAAAATAATATCAGAGTAGTTTGGCAATGAATAGAAAGGTTTAAAACTCCATCTTACTCAAGAACGCATTTTTCAAATTAATGCTGCCGTAATTAGTTAAACATAAAAAAGTCATTAATTCAGAGCAATGAGAATGTAACACATCCTGTTTTTAATTAATGAAAACAGGGATTTTTTTATTTTTTGTTTTTCATCTTTTTGGATTTCTTAAATATTCATTTTCTACATTTCTCGCTATATCTCGATAGTAACGGTGTTTTTCGAAATTCAATCTTATTCAGATTTTCGTATTAGAATTCTGTTAATATTTTTGGATCAATAATGCAGCCTTTTTCTGGAAGCATCCAAAAAAACATCGCGGGAAGATTATCTCTATTCGTAAACATCAAATTAATCAGTAATTTTGATTAAACAGATACAATTGACTTATAAATTCTACATTTTAACATCAGGTGTTAGTTTGCTGCTGAGATTGTGAACCAATGTCTTAGATATTGCTCACTTTAATGGCAAATGGCTTTAATATTATGTAAATTTTTGGACAAATATAGGTGAAGAATAAATAGCTTTAGAATAAAAATCCTTCGGAGCACTTCATTAACATATTTACGATTATTTATAAAAAAAAAAATCCTTTAAGAATTTTAGAAATCACATTTAAATTCTAATTCTTGACACAAACTCGCACAAAGATTACTTTTGTTCCTTCTCTTTGTCTTCAGATTCTTCTTCAGTAGCCATTTTCTCTCTTCCCGACATCCAGTGCGCTTTATTCAAGGATTTACATTGGCTGAGTTCTTCCTTCCTTGAGAGCTAAAAGAATATCGCGATTGTTGTTCCAACGGCGCTTCGTCGCTCCCGATTTCCACTTGGCTGCTGATGCATCGACTTTTCCACTTCCCTTGACTTCTGTTAGAGGGCGCGGTCAGTCGTCAAGGACAACGGCTGATTTGTCCACAACATACAGAGAGGGTAAACGAGGTTATGAAAGTTTGTCGTTTCATTTTATTGGAACGAATAAAGATCTGATTCGTCGTTATTTTCGTAAAATACATTTCTTGAAATGAAATCGTATAAATTGTAAAGCTGCCATGAAGTAGAAAACACGTTACACAACTTGAGAGAGGAAGTGATTTATACAAAACATTAAATAATGTCAATAAGTGCATTTCTTAAATAAGCAATTCAATTTTCTGAATCAAATAAACTATAACTTTAAACAAAAAGCAATAATGAGTTATATTTCAAACAACAGAATCGTCTACAACAAGGAACAAGACAGAAAAAAGAATATTGTACTAACGTTGTAGACTCCAGGAATGTTGTATAGAATTGCAGAAAATTTAAATGGAACCGGTTTCAAGTTTGTCAAACGTATAATATAAGTTAGATGTTTCCGTTTGCTTAGCAAATCACAATAATGTACCCATTAACCACCCGGTACCCATTCGACGGAGGTCTGAATTTTCCTTTGACCACCGTCAGGAATTGAACTCGTATTCCTTCAGTCCGCAATCCAGCGCCTAGACCAATATAATGTCGGATTCACTCTTAAGTTATCGTAATCCAATTAAATTAAAAATGTGAATCAAATTAAAGCTCGCGCAGATATTAAGACGATGAATAAACGATGTAATATGCTTCTGTGTATGACGTCCACAGAAATCCCTTGTAATGCTTTTCTGTGTGAAATTTTTTTGGTCTTCTAGCGCTAGTTTCTTGGTAGTAGGTCGCAAAAAATTAAATATAAAATTTGGATTGTTTCTGGTCCTTAATTATATATACCAAGTTTCGAGAAGATCCATCCAGCGATTCCAAAGTTATTCTAGGAGGAGTTATAATTAACAAGACAGACTGATTGGACAAGGGTCTTTTCCTTAGGGCAGCAAGCTAAAAACAAAAATAATACATTAGGATTTCAACTTTGATAAAGATGTGAAGTTGTGGTTCGGTGTTACGTTAGACGAAAGATTTCTTCTGAATGGATGCTGCAATTTAGGAATACTTTTTTGAGCTATCTTACGGCTCCCAGAAGCATTCCTAAGTCATGTATTGTTATGTTTGTACGTAAATATTTAGTAGAATGCGACACATAAATGACAATTTAATTTAGTTATTTCTAATATATAGATATAGGGTGCATTGTCATTGTGATTACAATAGGGATAGTCCTTGACTTACGACGGGGTTACGTTCCACAAACGTGTCGTAAGGGTTCTAAATTCACATTCAATACAGTATACACAGAAAGAAATTAGAATTTATACTTATTTATAGTGTAAATATTATGTAAGTCACAAATACTTTTCTATCCACAATGATTGGCCAAATTCTCAAAATACATACTTAACTAAACCAGAGTGCAGCAGTAACATATGTCCTGTTCTACTTTATATACTGCAGTACATTCAGTATCACGCCACCCAAGAGATAGACGAGGCAAAGAAAACATTTGGGTTGTAGACGAAACGAATCCTATCTTGGTAGCAAACTATTCTGTAGTGTGATATATTCTTAGTAAAAAGAAACTATAAACAATAACATGTAACAATAAACAGTACATACACATACCAATAACAAACCTGCTTATTATAGAAGTAAAGCGTTACAAATTCGATATTCAATAACATTATTTCTGTTTATTGTTTTTGTGACTGAACCTCGAGATCATTGCCTGGCTTATGCTTGCCATTACGATGGCTGTCCGAAATAACTCCAAAGTGCTTCTGAGAGCTCTTATGAAGATGTCTTCTCGTAAGTACGAACAGTCGTACGTCAGATGGTCGTTAGCGGGGTCATGTCCATAGTTAAAATACGAACAGTTGCTATTAATTACTAGAACTTCATAAGTAATGATTCTTCATCTCCTCTTCTTTCTCAAGACAGAATATTCGATCCCTCCTGAATAGAGTTTCTAAATGGCATACTTAATAACAAATAATTGTACATAATATATTTAATGAATTGTATAGATAATACAGGAAAGCAAAGTTTCTCAATTCCAAATAATTGTAAATAGTAAATTGTGTAGACCAGTGGTTTAGGAGCTGGGCTGTGGACTGAAAGGGTCCGGGTTCAATTCCCAGAGGTAGTCGGGATTTTATCTATGATTATTTCTCCTCCAAAAGGACCCAGGGTTCACCCAGCCCTCTGTCAAATGGGTGCTGAGTTTCTTACTCGGCTGACCAAACGACCTCAACTAGTCCCTCGTTGGGAGCCTAAACCTGTAATGCACCTTACTAACTGCGTGGCCTGTTGCGATGTAGTTTAACTCTTTTTAATTTATTTAATTAAAAATTTATACACAATACGGGGAAGGCACTGTAGCAAGGTTTTTTGCCGCCCAGGGCGAATTTTTTTGATCAATTTCAAAGGGCTTGAATTTTTTTTCTATCCAAATAATAAAACCGTGTCGTAACTTTCAATCTCCCCCCCCCCCAAAAAAAAAAAATACACATTTTATTCCCTTCAAAATACGTAACACAATACTTATATTTTGTTCTCGCATTTTCGCATGTTTCTTCCCATAGCTAGCCTATGAATAGGTCAGAAATTCGTCGTTATATTCAACATTTCAACGCTTTCAGATGGATAATCGAAGATTACAATTAATATGTAACATTAGACTCCCTGTTAACTGGCCTCGGATCAACTATCGCATCAGCCGCTGCTCACTTCCTGAACTGACTCACACATTCACGTACATTTTTCCTTAATGTACAGTACTGTACAGTTTTATTACTTTGACAAATGTGTGTGTGTTTGTTTCTTAAATTTATATCTAGGACGAAAGAATGTTTTGGTTTTGATTATTGTGATATGTGCTTGTGACAACAAGTATTTGAGTGTAGACTGTAACTTGTACGTACTGTAAATATATAATTTTTGTTGTATACAATTCTATAATCTTTGTCTCTTTTATTGACTTTTTTTCGTATAATTAAACAGTAGAAGTACTTTCATTCAGTTAAAAGCTAATTTAAATGTATTTTCGGTTTAACCGGCCATTTTGCCAAACGGCCCAGTGTCCGGTCCCAAGCTGAACAGTTACGAGGGAGTCTATTGTATTGTAATGAATTACAGGTATATCCCTGTATTACTACGTATTAGGTTCCAATTATCGTAAAGCGGAAATACTGCCTTTTTTTATAGCAAGCCCATGTAGAGAAGCTGTTAGATTGCCCATTTCTTTCTGGGTGGTATCGCCCTCCAGAACACAAACCGGAGTAGAAGCTCTACAGCCGTATAGCTATATATAGGAAGGCTTCCATATATAGGCAGCTGAGCTAAGGCTTGGGTGAAGCCTTGAGAGGCCTGTGTGCAGCAGAATTTGTTGTCTTTGTAGCGATGGCTAGCACATAAGGGGCACAATGACTTGAAGGAGAAATAAAACATTTGCGGATTCTGGTTTGTAATCTGAAATATGCCGATGATCAACTTTTTTTATATTTTTGATATTAATAATATTTATATTTTATATTAATATTATTTGTCGTAAAAAGTATTACATTTATATAGCAAAAGCAATACAGGGTGGATAAAAAGAATGGGAGCGTTTCAAAGACATATATTTTCGATATTGTTCAAAGGTCGATTTACCTCTCAATTAGAAGTGTAAATGTGCAAGTTTGATGTGCTTCACTGAAAGTCCCTCAATGTACACCTTTTGTCACCCGGCACACATCCAAGCAGTATTCCAATTCCTGCCAGACTCGATGAAGCATTTCCGGTGTGATGGCCTCCACGGCATGGGTTATCCATTCATTGATATCACTGATAGATTTGGGAAGAGGGGTACGTACACGTTGTCTTTCACGTACTCCCATAGGAAGAAGTCTTGGTGTAAGGTACGGCCATTACACCGGCCATCCTTCATCGTGTCTGGCAGTAATTAAGACTACCGCTTGGATATATGCTGGGTGACGAAAGGCTTTGAGTGACGCACATCAAATTTGGACACTTACACTTTCATCTGAAAGATGTCGTGACTATATACGTTTAGCAATACAGAAAATACACATATTTGAAATCCCACCATTCTTTTATGCCCACCATGTATTAAAACAGCGTACCGGAAACAACAGCGACCCCTTACTTGTTTCATTTTAGATCACTTATGATACAAGAAATGACGACAGATGGGAATTCATATTTTTCCCGACGTCTGTAAGTAATAAGGGTTTCAATAAGGTATGACTCATGTCTCTCCGACTTTTAGTTTGGTGTAGAGTTGGCGATAGAGGACGGACGAACAAACTGACAGAATGAATTTAAGAACCTCCCTCCGCCTTTAAGACTTTCGTATACAGGATCGCTAAAACGTTCTTTAATTAATTAAAAAAAAATCATCTTTTTAAATTGATGACGATGATTAATTAACATTGTACACATTTAACATCCTTGCAATTCATTATTTAAGAGCTAAGGTTTAAAAAAATACGAAATTTCGAACAAAAAAAGATAACCATACTGTTTTTGGTTATTGTAACTTCTATTCTAGATAATCTAATCAACTGATTTTGAAATTAACATATTCTAATATCAATCTTGTCAACTCACAACGTATTAAAAGCGGAGAATTCAAAATAGTTTAATAATTAAAATTTAAATCATTAAAATTTTCCGTTTTTTTTCTGATATCTGATGTTTATACGGTATTTCTTTCAATTCTGCCTTTCTTTCCTAATATTAATTACAATAATATTTATTCTTTTCTACTGGGCGAGTCTATGAAAGACAGAAATCCTAGTCCCAAACTAACTATTAATTTACTGTCAGCAATAAAATTAAAATAAAATAAGAATATACAGGATTGTATATTCTTATTCACGACGATACGAAGAAGTCTCGCAACCAGTCTCAACAACAACGACGTCTAGCGTACAAATCAACAAATAGTACATTTTGATTAATTAATTTCTTTGTTTCTAATATTTTCTTTCGTGTGTTCCTTTTTTATGTGTGTGCCCTCCATAACCCGGAATCACATTTAGCTGGATTTCCCATGGCTTGGAGATTTCGGGAGAGGAAGAACTTGACTTCCGGTTTTAGATGGCCACTGACCGGATCAGGAAAATATAGACAAAAATTGAGATCTATCTATACTGGATCGGCTTTGCTGAGAACGAATGTGATACTTTGGATCCAATGTGGCCACTTATATTTTTTGAATGGTTCAAAATGGGGATTGAGACATACTAAATGAACTCAGCGCCGGCATCGCTTGAAACTGTACTCTATTCTTGAATTGCAAAGGCTTTGAGTTTTACGTGCCAGTTAAACGGAGTGTAATTGTTAACAAAGCAAGCATTTGTAAATCGAATGGAGATGGTTGGTTTTATGTTTATTACTAAACTGTGAATTGATTTATTTGTTTTTTGTTTATTTGTAAGGAGCCAGTTTAATTTACATATTTGAGCTTTTTAGAAAATATAGACGAATATATTAAAAATATTTTGAGTTGTTGGGGAAAACCTGTTCCTGTTTAGAGAAGATCCGGTATTATAAGGGTGATTTCAGATTATTTGCAAGAGTGCAAAATTTTCTTCATCAAACGTTCTGAAAACACGAGTATTGGGACATTCCTCCAGTGCAATTCTGTAAATTGCTGACTGTTCACTTCTTTGAATTTTTGAATTATCGAATAACTCATTTCAAATTCTCCCTCATGTAAATCGTTTCGCATTGCCCTAGGTTTCTCGCTTCGAATCCGGAGAATAAAAATATTTACATATCATTAGAAAATTTAGTCTTTTGCTACGAAAATTTAAATTCCATGAAGCAATGCTGAACAATGTTGAAATCCGAATGGAATAACGTTTGGACAATTGATAACAATTTAAACAGTTAAAATTTGGAAATCTGGCTTTATTCTGAACTAAAGTGCATTACGTAGCATTGATGAATAAAATTTGTTCGATAATGTTACTGAGGGAGAACTCGCTGCTTAAGGAGCAAAACTAATTTCTGAGAAATGAATCTAATAAAAATTGCTGTCATGACTGCGCAGCTCGTCTTTTCTCGACATTTGGGATTTTTGGCTAATGTCATTACATTATAATTCTCGCAGTGGTTATTGAATCCTCTGAAAAATTATCATCGACTACCTAAGCCGTTATTAATGCTGTTCATTATGCAGGAAAGCAAATGTTCTTGTTGATGAAAACCTATCGTTTGGTTGACGAGTAATTTCGTTAACAGAATTGAAATTCTTTTGTTTTTAAAACGATCCTGGATTGACTGTTGATGGCTTTTCCTTGATGAAATTTTGATTGTGAAGCATCGGCCGCCATTTTTTGTTAGCCTGTTTTGCCGAGCAAACTGCCAGGACAGTAGAATCGATAATATGCGTTGCATTCTGCGAGAACTCAAGAACCGCTGCAATGATTATAAACAGCAAAATGTTCTAATATTTAAAACTCATCCTGTAGGAGCAATCTCTAGTTTTAAGTTTCTGATCTTCCGACCTGAGACCTGTTGCTGATGAAAGTTTACCTTCTGCGTTTCGCTGCACCTTCGAATGAAACGGTGAACGCTAAGGATTTGTTTGATGGATTCGAAGGTTTTAATCCCGTATTCATTCTTTGAAAATACCAGCTATTCATCATAGATTTAGTCAAAATCCTCTTCATTGAAGATTTACATCTTTTTGATTCTTAGGTGTTAAATTTACGTTACAATTTTTTGGAGTTTGGATAAACTGTAATGTCCTTCCCTGAGTTTTCATTAGCATCTATAATCACTCACCGTAGATTGCAAGCATAATATTTGGACGGGAGGGAGACGGCGAAATCGACTTTTATTTTTGGTTGGATAGTTGTAAGGTTCGGGGGACGAAAATTAATGTTGCGCAGTGTTTGCAGTCAGAAAGGATTGTGAACAAATGTAATCTTAGCTGCGATTTTACTGGAGATGAACACAAGCCAGTTCACATTTTTGTAATAAATATAATACCAAACGATGCCGTACAATCGTAATGTATCCCAGACCCTGCATTGCTAAAAATGACCCGACTATTGATTGGCGCGCAAAACTCATTTATTCAAACCTCAGTAATTCAAGTATAATTTCAAGTAATACTCGCATTGAGTTCATTTAGTATGTCTATAATCCCAATGTGCGTCATTCGAGAGACTGAGTATCTTTTTACATTAGGTCGAAGGTGTCACATTCATTTTCAGTCGATTCATTATAGATAGACTTTAGTTTGTCCAATCATCACTATTTTTCCTCATCAATCAGGGTTTTCAAGGTGTAAAATTATCCGCCAGCAAATCGCTGAAAAACGGCTAAGTAGACATGTGCTGTCACCAACGGATGATAATAGAATGTAAAAACGGAAGTAAGCCAACAATGTTACATTTCTTTCACACTAGAGTTCGCTGCAGTCGATGGCTAAATAGTAATTTCTGCTTGAATGCGGTTACGCTGACGGTTACGCTTGTAATCTTAAAACCCTAATAGGCAGTGTTAAACCGGAAGTAGCCTGTACCGGAAGTTGGATTTTTCCGAAAACCTCCAAATCACGGAAGTCCAAGGATGTGTGACTCAAGAGGCTCCGAATCCTGGTTTAGGGCGCTACAGACGCACAGACAGACTCTAATAGCTCATCTTTAAGGAGTCCCAAAAAAAATTATTCTTTAAAAATTTCTGGAACTCTGCCCTTTTTTTCCAAATATACTGTACGTCTATGAATGAAATAATAATTACTTTGATTTGAATAAAATAGAAACTTCAAAGTTGATCCAATTCAGAACAGTTATTGCTCTGTAATTGCTACTTAAATGCGCGAGCAGATTTCTAATTTTCTTACTCAATAAATCATGGACGATTTACTTAATGTCTTATTGTTTATAGGGATTAAATTGGTCTCAAAAAAGAAATTCCCTTTTTAGAATGCGAACGAATCCCAGAGCTATAATTTCCCATCGATTTCAGAATCCCATAAATAAAAAGCTTATTTATGACTCCGACAGTATCTTCTGAAAGCCATTAACTCAACTCTCCACAGAGCAATCTTTCTTCTGATAAAAGCCCCAACATCTTAATTACAGGAAGAAATCAAGGGAGAAACAGACATCGCATTTAAAAACTTCCTTTCCAATGACTGTCGGCCTCTGGAGTGCGCAGAACGAGATAATCGTGAATTGCATTGCGCACATCCCTTTATTTACTACCGGAGCCTATTCATAAGTTCTTGCTTACGTAGCATTGAATAACACGAAATTCTTCAAAGAACTTAAAATATATTTTTCTTCAATTCTTTAGTTTTTTTTCAATTATTTTTTCGTTCTGCTTTTTAAAACAAAAACAAACGAAAAGACTATGCTTATTTTCAAATTATAACGTACGCTGATTACACACTTATTATTTTCTGGAAAAATTGCTTATATCCGTTTTATTTATTTAAATTGTCTGAAGCCCATTTTTCCAAAATTTCAAATATAAAGTTAGATGGTTTTGAAAGTTCTGCAACACGTGATTAAGAAGAAAAAAAATAAAACAAGAGAATATAATTTTGTGCTAAGGAATAAATTTAGCGTGCTGGAAGTTTTAATGAAAACAACAAAATTAGAAACAAGGGCAACAAAAGAATAAATAAATTGACTTTCTGATTCAATTATCGGAGGGAATTGAATAATTTTGTGCTAAAGCGTAACTTTAAAGGCGAGCCAAAGTAATAAAAAAAAATAAAATAATAATAAAAAAAAGAAAGTACAATAACATAAGGAAAAATAAAAATAAAAGTTAGGAAAATAAAAAATAAATTTATTTAAAAAAAAAAAAAAAAACGCGGTCATTGACAAAAAAAGATTTAAGAGAAGAAAAATAAAGTATATTATACTTTAATACACGGCCTATATGGATTCGAACCGACAACCTTCAGTATATGAGTCCTAAATCTTAAGCATCAAACTATAGCTGACAACTGAAATAAGATGATTGCATTTCTAATATTTAAGCTAATAGCCGTAATCCAATGAAAACAATGCCAAATATCTCCAACATGGGGCGATCCCTGAAAATACCCTTTTCTTACAGTGTTTGGGCCTCTCAACAGATGGTGAAATCCGTTTGTCGATTCGACCCTCCGTTCGGGAGTTGTGAGGATAGACAGACACGGACGGACGCACAGGACAAACTCAATAGCTCCCAAATGGGTCGATGAAAAAACATATTAAAAAATTGCAATCGTTTTCGTTTGGACTTGCCAAACATTCATCTGGTGACGAATATAATACAAGATTAAGTGAAAACACAGTTCCAAACCAATAAATATCCAGATGTAAATGAGGTATATCCATATTTGCAATAGGGAGATAGGAAGTAGAAGGCCAATCCATTTGTTGATTGCAAAATGAGTACAATTTGTCTGTAGAGTTGTCGGTTTTTTAATTGGCGAATATCCTGCGGTGACCTAGTAAAAATGGTTTCAATCTTGAATAAAAGTTTAACTGTGGGAATTGAATAAAAGTTCTGTCAACACACATAACTAAGGAAACAAAAAATTAAATAAAAAACATATTAAAAAGTCATAATCGATTTCGTTTGAACTTGCCAATATATTCTTCACCAGATGATGTTTATCAATATACCTCCCACACGTTAACTTAAATGCTAATTTAACTGATGATTGGCAACTTACAGTGAAAAACAGCTGTTTTGAGATGTCACTTGTCTGAACTTTTAATTGACGACGAAGGATAATTGATGATTCATCATTTAAATAAAATCAATAATTTGTAATTAATATTATCAATTACTAGTTGACCCGTAAGAATAATTCGCAACAAAAAAACGAACTTTGAGAAATAATAAATAAATCCAACAGCTATCGTGCATGTTAGTTAAACACATTGTCAATAGATGGCGTCTTCTCCATTTTTATAAAAAAGTTGACCCGTGCGAATAATTCGCATGGTATTTTGATCAGTCACCGAATGGTAATGTGCAAATAAATAAATGAACAGATTGTGAATAGATGAATTGTGAATTGATGCCTTCTAAATTTTTATAAAAAGATTTTTAAAATAAAGTTTTAAGGAAAACATTAATTTTAAACAATTTATTTAATCTTCAAATTGATGTCTATTAAATATGACAAAAGTATTAAGGGAAATAATAAAAAAAAGGTTTTGGAAAATAATATGTAAGAAGTTGACAAATTTTTATGTTTTTTTTTATTGTAATAAATCGTTTATTTTTATTAAACTATAAATCTTTGTTTTTTTTTTTATCTGTTCTTATTAAATAAACGATGAAATATCATTTTAAAGTGCATTTTTATTCAAAAATGTGTATATTTGAAGTTTACGGCGCTATAGAATTATTTGAAATGCTGTTTCACTTTCGAAAGATCAAGTCGCTTCTGTTAAAGCATATCTACATTTTTATAAAAAGGTTTTTAAAATAAAGTTTTTAAACGAAAACATTAATTTTAAACAATTTTTTATTTTTCGTCATTAGCGGAGACCGAAATCTTCAAAATGATGTCTATCATTGAGTTTGATGAAGTATTAAGGAAGTTATGGCGTTCCGACACAGAAACACCTTTGAGAAGTAATATATAAGGATAATTGAATCTAGCAACCGTTAATTATGTTGCAATTTTCCTCGATATTATTATTACTTAACAAGCTACAAAGAGTTACCTTTAATACACTTTAATACATTAAAGAAATTAATTTAAATAATTTTATTAATTAATTAGTGCACATCTTGTTTTGTTTTTTAGTGAATTCTTAACTAAATTTATTTTGCTGAACAATTTTATTTTGTTTTACAATTAGCAAATTCTGTACTGTATTACTTTTCATTTTATAGTTACAGTTTAGAAGTTTGTTTGCTTTTTTTTTACTCTTCATAGCTACAGTGCCTATAAAAAGAGGATAATAATGAGTAGAATAATTATTAATATGAATTAATGAAATATTAATCATAACAGAAAATTTAAAAAAAAAAACACTTTAAGTTAATTATTAGAATTAAGTTACAAAATTCTATTTATATAAATATAATTATCTTTCTAAGTCAATTTCGGTAATTTTGTTTACATTATCAAAAAATGTATTTACATAAATGAAATTTTCTTATTAAAGTCATTTTAAAAGATCTGTCGCTCATATATGTCGATGAATAAAAATAAATAAAAAAGCTGGAAATTTAAAATTTTATGTGAAATTTATTAAGATTATATCCTGTGTTGCTTGTAGCGTGTATGGTTTTCCTTTATTCGACTGTAAATGCTAAAGTTGTTAAAAATTTTTTTTTTTACAGAAATGAAATCATTACAGTGTTAATTCTTAAAACGAATTTTCATTTATAAGTGATAATAATAATAATTCCACACTTGATAAAAAAAAATTAATAGCTTTTATAAGCCTTAATTTCAGTAAAAAAATTAACAATAATAAACTATTCAGGATTTTGAGAATTAAATTTTTTTTAGACAATTCACAAAGTCCATTATTTATTCCCGATTGTTACATTTATTATTTTTTTAGTAGAACTATTAAGAGAAATAATAAAACTCTTAATCGGATATATTTAATTAGTTGATCTTTATAATTCAACAAGAAAAGTCAAACTTACAGAAACGTCGTAAAAGGTGAAGTTTATGGTTTAATAAAAGGTTTTAAGAAGTTTCTGTAGTTGATCTTTATTTATATTTTACTTTTTTATTTTAAAAATTTGTCGGAAGATATTCTGTACATAAGATAAATAATATATCTTATTTCAAATTCATTCAAGGTTTGAAGTTCAAATTAAAGAAATAGTAATTATAAAAAATAAAATATTAAAAAACAATAATGAAACAACTTTAAAATAAAAAATGTTTTTCAGAAGTTTCTCGTCTATAAGCTTACTTTAGAAATACTGAACAAGGTATTAAAATTCATAAAGTTTTCATTTTCTAATCGTTTGAAGAATTTATAATCGAATGGTTTTTGCTAAAAGATATTAAGTAATAATATTAAATCATTATATGAGTCCTTACAAAAAAA
>JAFIDM010000007.1:5523826-5546527 GCA_023159025.1 Thereuonema tuberculata
AAATATCGTATTAAAGAATATGTTAATTGAAGTAGTGGTGCCGATTTGAATGTGTCTTTACAGCGTAAATTCAGAAGTCATTAAAGGTCAAAGCCTCAACCCTAATTATCCTCAAAAAAAGAAAAAAAGAATAGGCAGCGAAGAAGTAAGGCTCCGCGATCACTTACCGAAAAGCCAATCCGCCGCTCGCTCGTCTAATACTCATTTCACAAAGGGCTCTATGAATCTAGAGATCGATCTGGAGAAGAGAAAAATTTCCTATCTCCGCAGGGAATTGAAGCCTGCTCCTGTATTTCTAACAGAAAAGCATTACTAATTGAGCTGCCAGAGCTCACATGATTAAAGTACCCTCTCTAACATATCCGTTAACGTTTAATATTTGAAATTTTTAATAAATTTAATGCGTTAAAGCTTGAGTTACCGAGTCCACAAAATCCTATCATACACTGACAAAAATAAACATAAAAAAGTATCAATAAATAAAATAACTTCCAGATTCAATCCAAACAATTTATCAACTATTAGAATTTACTTGAAAAATAGTGGAATTGCTTTTTGGCAACCTAAAATACCAGTTATCGTTGAATTCGGAAATATTTAACATTATACTATTTATTGAAAGTAATAGTTACTTCATGTATTTTGCCAAAGTATATGGAGGATTGATTCACGTTTATTCGGTCTATTTCAAGGGCGCGCGCTGTCACGCACGTGCATGTGACGCAGCATTGTTGTGTTCGAATCAGAGGTCATAAGCCTGTAGTTGATTATCTGGTAGCTGGAATTGTGTTTGCATTCTATATTTGCCACCAAATATCCCAAATTGGTGGGAGGGGCACATAGTTGGCCTTTCCGATGCTAAATATGCCGCTTCAAAAATTGTGGGCATGTGCAAACGCCAAATTTTCATGTTTGCAAGTCCAGCGACAACCGGGTAATAGCAGAAAGTCGTATGAAGCCCATCAGCCAAGAGCGGGGTAAGTTACAGGCCCGAAAACAATACCCACGACCGGTAGCAACTCCTAATGTTATTAAGAAAGTGAAGGCTGTGATTGTCGGCGAGAATCCTAGCACCCAAAGGGCGGTTGCCGAGGCTCTAGGAGTTTCTTAGCCAACGGTTGCACGGATAATTAGCCGCAATCTGCAATTAGAAAAGCATCATAAATCTCGCGTTCATCGCCTATTTCCTCGACACGTTGCTGAAAGGAAGACCAACAGCCGAAAGCTTTTCGAGCATCACTTATCGGGAGAAAAAGGGAAGTACATCACTACTCTAGATGAGACATGGGTCTACCTTAGTCATATCAAGCAGCCAATGGCAATATTTTATCGCCCTTTTGATGCCAAAGAACGATCCGAGTAGTATCGCGAATGCAAAGAAAACTTTTTGAGAGGATTCATGATTGTTGCAGGTTACAGCTACAGAGGAAAGTTGCCACTGAGGAAGGTATCTGCAAAGGTCAAGATTAATGCTGCCTTTTACTGAGATCACGTCCTGGAACCCTTGTATCGTGACGATACTCCCGCATTGTACGGCAGCAACAAAAGGAAAGTGTGGATTCATCAGGACAAGGCGTCGAGCCATACAACTAGAGCGACCCAGCTCTACATGGCCAATATGGCGACTGAAACCGGAATACGAGCAATCCCATACAGTACGATTCCTGTAAAATCCCCCGATGCATCTCCAATGGATTTCTGCGGGTTCGGATTCCTTAAACAGGCTCTGGGAACACGAGACCGAAAAGAGGAGTGGAACTAGATTCCCTCCTCTACTCCAACGCAGTCTTCTTCCATGGAAACTGCGATGCAGAGCCATTGCTAAAATGCAGGGGCACCCCATTGAACACAACCGTTGGTGGAGAAAAGGGTTCTGCTTAGTCTACGACGTGATCAAAATCGACCGAATAAATGGGAATCAACCTCCATAAAGAAACTTAAATGAATAAATGCTCTATAATAAGCCAATTCACGATTTTATAGTCAATAGAAAACTAAGCGACTCGTACACGTTCCAATCTATCAATTGCTTGCATTGTTAAAAATGATACAACTATTGATCTCATTAAAAATCATTTATTTAAGATATTTATTCAAGCACAAAACTCATTTATTCAATACATATTAATTCAAAATCAAGTACAATTTTATGCGATGCCCGCATTCAGTTCATTTAGTATGTCTAGATCTCATTTTGCACCAATCGGATGAATAAGAATGGCCAGCGGCCATGTGGACCGGAAGTGGCCAGATTGGATATTTTCAGCGTAGTCGATTCAGTATAGATAAGCCCCAAATTTCTTCAGTTTTTACTATTTTCCTGAGCAGATCAATGATCATCTAAAACTGCAGGTGGCCTGAACCGTAAGTCTGATTTTTCCCCAAACCTCGAGGAATGACTCTTGGGGCGCTGACTACAGTTTTCATATTTATTTATTTATTTATTTATTAATAATGAAGATACAACGGGCATATACCCAGTTACAGTATCTAGTAAAAGGAAAAAAAAAAACATGTACATAGAAAAAAATAAAAACGGAGAAAAAAAGCTATACAATACTATATCAATTGAGGTAGATATTTGAGTCTCAGGTACAGAGAAAGAGAGTGGAAAGAAAAGGAGTGGAAAAATAAAGAGAGAAGGGGAAAGAGGAGAGGAAGAGAAAGAAAGAGAAAGAGAGAAAGCATAAAAAAGTATAATTCTATAAATGCTAATTTAAAGGTATTAAAAATTTCAAGATTACAACACTGTTGGTTGTATTCATAACACATTCTGATTAAAGGAGAATTTTTGTGACGATTAGTACGTGAGGAGGGGATGTAAAAAAAGTGATCTGTTCCTAGTTTGAATGGTAGCAACATTGAAATTAATTTCCGCAAGCAGACTGGGATTATGGATTTCATTATTTAGAAGATTGTATAGAAAAATCAGTAATGCTTTTCGCCTTCTGATTGTCAGTGAATGAAAAGAGAAGATATGTAGAAGAGTATCGTAAATGATTTCATCACGATAGAATTTGAATGTCTTCAAAATAACGAATTTCAGAAATCTTTTTTGTGTTGTTTTCAATTAGTTTAATATAAATTTGCTTGCAAGATGCCCAAACTATTGTTGCATACTCTAAATGGTAGCGAACAAAGAAATTATAAAGAAGAATGAGAGTGGAGATTTTGTTAAAGATTTTGCCTTAGCGAATCACAAAGCCCAGAAGTTTATTGGATTTATTTGTAATGAATTCAAAGTCAGAATTGAAACAGAGATTAGAAGAGCAGATAACGCCAAGATCTTTGATTTCTTTATGCGAAATTAGTTTTTTGCTATTAAGTTTATAAGTATAATTAATTTGATTAGGAGCTATAGAAACACAAACATGAGAATCCTAATAGGATTCTAGCTGTGGAGTCTGTCATCACAGCCGCAGTTACGACTCCTTCAATTTTCCTATTAATTTAAAAGTATCGTCCTCCGCTGTGTAGCCTAAAGATGTTCATATTCTCGAACGAAGCATGCAGCTCGGCCAGTATTTTTATTTCAAATATAATATAGTTTTTACAGCAAGTGTATAATATATTTAAAATTGTTGAGCGGGGAAAAAGAATTTAAAATGTTAAAAATTAGCCTCCGCAATTGTGTAATATATTTCTTCGAACACAATCCAATTTCCGAACACACATTAAACTGGAGCCTAATACTTCTCCCAGAGTAATAGAGAGAAAGGACAACAGTAAACCTATTTATTTATTTACTTTGTTAATAGAATAAATTTTCTATTTCTCGAATTGAGAGCTAGTACAGTCAGACCTCTATTTAACGAAGTCGCTAAATCCGAAAAAAAGTTCATTATATGGAAAATTCGTTAAATAGAGATTCACCTTTTAAAACTACTTTAAACTACATAAAACAGATTTAAAATACATAAATAATAAATATTATTAAAAATAATTTTAAAGACATAAAGCCTATATTTCTACATGCGTACTTAAATTTTACTAAAAAAGTCTGTTAATTTTGTCTGAGTTTTTTTTTTTAAAAGTGTTTTCGTTCATAGTACGTCTCGCATCTTTCAATGCACCAAAAACCCTTTCAGTATTTTCTTCAAATTGTAATCCGCGTCGTATTATTTCAAATGATTTTAGCATTTCATCATACGATGGTTTTTTTTATTTCTTCATCATGATCATTTCCATTTTCATCATCTTCATCGCAATTCATTGCTGTATTGTTTTTATTTTTCACACTGTCCAAAATATCATCGTTAATTTCTTTTTTTTTCCCTCAGCTGTATCCACATTTCTTTCATTTCCTCTAAGGGAATATTATAATAAAAACATTTCAAGGAGAGAAAGAAAAAAAAAGGAGAAAAAGTTCGTTAAATAGAAAATGCACTTGGCTATTTGGAGGTTATTTTACGAAGAAATTAGCAAAATGTTTTTGATTCCAAAAAAAAGTTCGCAAAATAGAGGTTCGTTAAATAGAGGTCCGACTGTGTTTAATATTCAAACATAATATGCAATTAATTACTAATAATGATGTAAGACACATCCTCTTCCTATCAACGCTATATTTCGCAGTTTATTACTTTTAACTGCTTCATCAGGCATAATATACATGGAAAAAACTCTTCGCAAAATATAATAAAGAATTTGGTAATAATATCAGAAAATCTTGGGAATATATACAACTTATATACTATAAACAGCATTGTTTATAATAATTGTAAAACTTTCAAAACTTCCATATTATTACAATAGATTATACTAATAATATCAGAAAATTCTTGGGAATATATACAACTTATATACTGTTAATAACATTGTTTATAATAATTGTAAAACTTTTAAAACTTCCATATTATTACAATGGATTTTGCTTACAAACTAAATCTATTGTAATAATATGGAAGTTTTAAAAGTTTTGAAATTATTATAAACAATGCTGTTAACAGTATATAAGTTGTATATATTCCCAAGAGTTTTCTGATATTATTACCAAATTCTTTATTATAGTTTACGAAGAGTTTTTTCATGTATATTATGTCTGATGAAGCAGTTAAAAGTAATAAACTGCGAAATATAGCGTTGATAGGAAGAGGATGTGTCTTATATCATTATTAGTAGCTAGTATTTAACTTTTACCAATCCACAGTTTGATAACACAGAGATGATATTTTGATAAACGTTCAATCGACAACAATGTTTGTCTTCTTTTCATTTTTTGTTTCTTCTTTAAGTATTTGAAGTCCTTTAAAACTACAAAAAATGATAGTTTACCTTAATTTTCCTTTTTTTTTCTGAAGCCTGAATCTCATTTTTTTTAACCGTTTTTTTTTTTTCTTTTTCGTTTTTTCTTCTTCCAATAGCCAATTGCCGTTTCTGGTTTTTTAAAAGAACTCTTCGACTTCCACAGCGACATCTGTTGTTCAATGACAGCCATTTCTCTTTTCTTCAAGTTTTATCGTCAAAAATCCTTTCCTTCGTTTATGTTTTTATCGATTTTGATTTTCGGTGCCCAAATTCCCATTTGCACATGCGCATTTCGCCCTGCACATAGCGATATGGTTGTTATAAAATAGAAAGTGTGAAAAAGAACGCGGAAGAAACAGCCATTTGCCGATTTCTGTAACTCCCTCTGCGAAATCTAATCTTTTTCCATTTTTTTCTGCCTTAAAAGAACAAAGATGAACCAATAAGTTTATGACGAAATAACTTTCTAAAGTTATTAGATTAGGAATTATTGAAAAAATAGAGATATTAATTTATCCTTCTTGTGCAGTTACATTGCCAACGGGTAATGGCAATTTTAAAAAACTTAATTTCTATGCATTTGCAATTAATATTAAAACAGACTTTGTCACAATCAACAAAGAAAACATTGATTATTTTCTAACTACTGCAGTGATTACAATTATATTCAGTAAACTATAATATTAACATAAACTATACATTAAGAGGTTTCCTTTAAAAACCCAAAATCTATACATAACCTTTAAAACATTATAAAGTAAGCATAAGCCCTTTAAAACTCCATAAACTATACATGCTCCTTTAAACATCATGAAATATATATATATAATCCTTTTAAAACATCATAAAATAAACTTACTTCTGTAAACCTGCTTTAAAACCGTAAACTAGAAAACTTCTAGTTAAAACTTCTTTAAAACTTCTTTAAAAGTATCATTACATAAAAACTACAAACCACACATGATTATTTAAAATATCACAAAGTGTACTCATCTAAAACACAAATAAAAAAAAAAAATGTACAAAACATCATACAATGTACATAATTCTGTTAAACATCATAAAGTACACACGTCTCCTTCAAAGTATAAAAAAAATTTTTAAATATCCAAAAATATTTATAGTTCTTTTAATAATAATACTTAATAATTTTCTAAGATATCGTAGACTATACATAATTGCTTTAAAAATACCGTAAACTACAACTCATGGAAAACATTATAATCTTTGCATGACTCCTTTAAAATGCCATTAACTGTATAATTCTTAACAAAAGCAAAATGAGAAATAAGAACAGCACAAGCTTAAATAAATTGCCTTTCTGATTCGATTATCGGGAAGGCGGAGATCGGGCTGATGAGTCCCAAGTAGGACGAAACGGTCGTTCCCGATTCCTTTCCGAAAATCTCCAAGAAATCTAAGTCAGATTAACATCAATTGGAAAGTATTATAAAATGTCATTTGTACTGGGTTGAACTGAAAGTTGTTTCAAACGTATCATCTGTGACTTACAAGAGAGGACACGAGTTGTATATCAGGGATTTTAATACCTTTTGTAAGAAGAAAGTACTCATGAAGTATTTAAAAATATACGGGGGTTCGGGTCCAACAACATACCGTTTTCGAGATATTTGACGTTTTTGGAGTATTTTTGCCATGTAGATTAATAGCTTCCTAAGTCGATGGCTACTTGGCTGTGGAGCAGAAGATTCCCGGATCAAGTCTGTTGTTTGATGACTTTTTTTTTTTTTATACAATTACCTTTTCTTTTATGTTAATGCAGTTTCTTTTACTCTTTTTTTTTTAATTTCTCTTTTATTTCTTTTTTGTTTTAAAATTCTTTTTCTTTTTCTTCTTCTTTTTTTTTGTTTTCCTTTATGCTTCTGCTTCTTTATTTCTATTTCATTGTTTTTTTCATAGGCAGAAATAAAAATACAATTAAAAATATATAAATCTCTTTAATTTTTTTAATTAAAATTACTTTTAATGTAGAAAATATATCTGTACACTTAACTTTTTTTTCTTTTTTTGTGTGTTATTGTTAGTATTGCAAGTAAATTAAGATAGAGATAACAATTCTATGATTATTATTTGAAATTTACAATTATTACAAAATCATTTTGTAAAATCAATGGTTCTTTTCATTACAAGAAACAAAAGACAGAAGGGAGAGGTAAACGGAATGGATGCTTAAAGGTATAAAGATAGCGGCGCTATAAAGTTTAGAACAAAAGAACCGAAAAAAAGACAGGAAGGGAGACATAAGAAAGGGGGGAGGGGTTAAGACAGGAAATGATCTCAGACTGAATTCTGGTTTTACCCCACCTCTACGAGTCGTAAGAGTTCCAATAAGGGATGACTAATATCTGTTCAACTGTAGAGATAAGGACAGACGGACAGAATGAACGTAAGACCCTCCCCCTATTTCCCCTTTTCCCTTTCGTGAACGGAATCGCAAAAAAAAAATAAAGATAAATTGGAAAGGATGCTGTAACTGATGGAATGTGGTCTGTGAAAAATTAAAGCTAGCAATTTTTCTATGAAACATGCACTACAAAGCCATTTACCATCGACTACGAGACGAACGAACGAACTTTCGATTTAACCTTCAATACAATACAAGCACTTAACATGTTGCTACGTCACGCCTTAAGATCACTATCCTGACTTTTTTTTTTCGCGCCCGGACCTGCGTTTTTAGTTGTCCTTCTTCTTGACATCAACGGCAACTAGAAATAGCTGAAATTCAAACTATTCAAACTGTAATCAAAACTATTTCCTGTAATATAACTTTAATTAACTTTACTAAACCATTATCACTCGTACATTATCTCTCGTACATTATCATAAATTTAAAATTACATTTTTATCTTAAAAAAAAATTTTATAAATGGAATTTTACCATTTGTATTTGAACATTTAAAGTAGACACCGATACTCAAAATTTAAAACTTAAAAAGTTTTAACATTAAAAATACAGAGTTGGACCGGTTTCGCCTTTGCTACCAGGCTTTTTCGACTAGCAATTATAAAAGTTGCATGTGCTTAAATAATGCGGCAGCACCCGGGTTCGAATCCTGGTGGTGGCATGGCTGTTTCTTTCTTCTTCTGTGTTTCGTCCGTTTCCCACCTGGGACTTACTCTCTCAGGGTTATCCTGGACGGGATATAATTCTCGTCCCCCCTTTCTTGAATTTCACTAGCCTCGCCCTGACGTTGTCAGGTTGAGCTAGTCACGTGGTCCCTAGTTGGCCAAAATCGATAAAAGGAAGGAAAGACAGAGACCAACGAAATTAATTTATAATATTAACGTTTTGAAATGTTGGATCTGGTTGGCCAATGACGTCACCAGAGTATCCGATGTTGACGTTTATTGCATTATATAAGTACATATAACTTTTATAATTGTTAGTCGAAAAAGCCTGGTAGCAAAGGCGAAACCGGTCCAACTCTGTATTTTTAATATGTTAAATCTTTTTAATTTTTAAATTTTGTGAGTCGGTGTCTATTTTATACAAAAAAAAATAAATAAATTGCTCACTTTGAAATTTGAAATAAAATTTTGTGTTATAATTTTTTTTAAAATATTAGAACTAAAAAATAATTTTAAGGACTAATATTTTAATGATAATGATTTTTTTGAATTATAAAAATAACAAGATATAAAAGTTTTTTTATTCCAATTATAATATCTACTGAATACAATAATACACATTCTGAAATAAATTAATTAAATTAAAATGATTTATTTAAATTTTCCACAATCAAATTAATTTTAATCGATTCATGTCGCACGAAATGAATTAAAAACTTAATATTCTTGTTTCAGACAATGAGATATTAACATAAATAAGATAGAAATCCATTGTTTAGATTCAATACTTTTCAATGGAAATTTTGCTTGCCTTCTCACGCTAATTTGTCAACGAACATCCATTTGGAAAATATTTCAAATATACGAGTAAGATTGTTCCTAGTCCTCTAATATGCATATCAAGTTCTTAGAAGCTCATCTAGCAGTTCAAAAGGTATTAGGGTGGGACACACACACATAAGACATACAGACTGATTTGATAAACTTTACTTTCATTGGCTACAAACTAGACATTACGGACCATTTTAATTCAGAAGTTGTAAGAATACTATCAAATTCTCTTAAGAATATCTGTAAGAATATTTATGACGAATTTAAAAAACTTACAATTAAACGTCAGTTAAAACCATATTACATCCTATTACAAAAATTGATCTAATGTATATTGCTTTAGTTAATTCTACATTTTGCTTTTTTTAAATATTAATTATTTTTGCTTTTTACTTTAATAATTATCATTGTCTCTTAAATGTATTTAGCTTATATTAATTTTTAATCATCATTTGGTATTTTATTGATTTAATTAAAATTTTGGAATGCTGATAATTAAAAAATATTAATATAGTATTAATTAAATATTGAAAAATATTATAGATTAACATAGTCGTTTTTTCAAATGCGTAAAGTTCAGGAAGATGTAGCTGGCGTACAAGCTGGAAAATCTACATGGTTAGATTTAAAAAGAATGATATTATTGGTATAAATTGGTACAATTGAACCAGAGATAGTGATAGGTATAGTTTCAGCATTTTCTTTAGCGATATTTTATGGGAGTAAATTATTAAGATTCTGGGTTCTCAGTGTGTGTGTGTTTAACGTCTTCTATAGTTCAAACTGGGAATCAGAGCCCCATGAGTCATATCTCTTTGATTTGGAAACTCCCTTCTGAATTTTGAAATGATGCAAAATAGGGGAGGGTGTTAATGATTAGGTCCGGAAATTAGTGGTACTTGGACAAAATCAGGGGCTTTCATACTGAATTGCCTGTGCTGAGAACGAATATGATACCCTCGACTCAAATGTGGCCACTTCCGATTCCGGGCCACTGGAAATGCTTGGGCGACAAAGCTCATTTGCGTGCCGACGACGTACCGATGAGATCAGGATGGGAATTGTACTTGACGCTGAAATTAGAACGGCTTAAATAAATGAGTTTCGTGTGCCAATGAATAGTTGTATCACTCTAAATCCCCGCGAACACCATCCAACTTTTCACCAACTTAGTCGGCCGATTTTGACGTCACGAGTCGGTAGAGACAGTTTTGAGCCAGTTTTTCACCGACTTGCCACCAACTTTAGCCGCCGACTCAATTTGGTTCTGCACCGGCAACTCGGAAAATTGGTTGGAAGTCGGTCGGAATTACCCAATCACAGGGCAGCGTTGGAACACGTCAGTCGTCGCCCATGGAAAGAAATGGCGTTTAAAACGAGTTCACCGATTCGAGTCGAAGACAAGCGTTTACACAATGAATATCAGAGTATTGCGAGTTTCTTTCATTTAGAAATAAAGTTTATACTGAAATGCAGTAATTATATGCGGCAGAATTTATCAGAGAGGTTTCAAAACCTCGATTTTTTCGGATTTTCCACATCTGCTGGGGGAAACGCATTGCATTACGGGATTGCTTTTATCACGGCCGACTCATTTGCGAGTTGGATGATGTTCGGGGCTGACAAAAGTTGGCGGACTCGAAGTCGGCCGACTAAAGTTGGTGGAAAGTTGAATGGTGTTCGCGGGGTTTTAACCATATGTACACTTGACAGACTGCAAAAAGTACAGGATCGCTTTTATAGAAATTTTTGATTTTTATAGAAACTGGACCCACAAAGGCTAAAATTTATAAATATACAACTTTTTCGAAAATTGGCATTAATACGATAAAAATAAACGAAAATTAAATCGTCTGTTCATACTTACTATTTAGTATGAACAGACGATTTAGTTTTTGTTTATTTTTATCGTATTAATGGCAATTTTTCGAAAAAGTTATGTATTTCTAAATTTCAGCCTTTGTGGGTCCAGTTTTATAAAAATCAATAGGGACCTAATTTAGAAACAATTATTTATCTTTACAATTAATTTTAAACATTCTTTGAAGAGAATGTATTGCATTTTTTTTTTACAGTAGTATCCTTTACTATTCACTTGAAAGGTATCCAATTGATTAGTAATCCTCTGTTAAATTTGCTCTAAATCTTCCTCTGAAATTTCAACTTCCTATGGTATCTGGTTTATAAGTTGTCGTGATCTTAGAAGGACGGAAGAATAAATGAAGGAAGGTATTTCTCGTACGACCTTTGTTGCTCAGGGAACGCAGAAGATATAGGCTCCGACGTTTAAATGCCCATTGGGATTAGTTAAGAACGAGTGACAGTCCAGTGATCACCCGCCTTTAATCCAGAAAAGAAACCGATTCCCATTTTTAAGAGAACTGGGTGAACTCTAAAGCTTCCCCGGAGGTGAAACCTAAGAAAAAATCCGACCTCACCGGGTATTGAACTTGCTCCTCCAACCACAGCCGAAGATTGAGACAGATCAACTTTCACTTCTCGCTGCTTTTTTTCTGCATTGCATATCTCCCAATTACAACTCTACGCCAAATCTACAACATAGTCGTACTCCTCTTTATGATAGTTCGTTTACCGACGTTTCAACATACAACAGTTTTCACTGCTACCGTTCCCTGGTTTTTCGACAACTGATTCGCTTGATATGACACTTTTGTGACATGATACTATGGCTTCAGCTTCCAGAATGCATTCGTTTGCTTACAAATTGGTAAGCGCTTATCTTTGTCTAATGCTCTGTGATTAAATGAATTTTCATTTTCTCTGTTTATAATTTTCATTTTCTTTTATGCTTGTGATTGCTTTATTTTTGCAAAATAAATTGAAGATAAATATAAAGACTAGAGTATGACTGGTATGCAAATATACAGTGTATATATTAGTTTACATCAGTTGTATTCGTATATAACGAATGCAGTGCAGTTCGTGCATCGATAAGTAAAAAAAAAAGTCTCAATCTGACGATTTTCGCATTACGACAACGGGTGGAACCTAACCTTCGTAATACATATTATTAAGGATACATGTGATATACACTGTTTTCTTCTGCGGTCATCATACCTTTTTTATTTTGTAAATATAGGGCGGTGTGCACCAAGCTTTCGTAACCTTGATGGTTGTCAAATCTCCCCTCAATCGAGAGTTTCTGTGCACCAACATTCGTTATTTTTAATAGTTGATAAATCGCTGATGAGTCGTCAAATTTTAAATGGCCGATGATCCGTCAAATCGTTCGTCAACTCCCGTCGTTCAATTTATCAAGATGGCTGGCGTCGGCTCCGACGGAAACTAACTCCTGTGATTCTAACAGTAAATTACAAGTAATATTATCTCTGAATGTGGTTGATGTCAGAAAGATAGCTTCACATGTAAGGATATAATCTTAACTCTTAATCATGTCTTGAAGTCCTAAATTTAAAATATAAATAAAATAAAACAATTAATGCGTAAAATTCATAATTGGAAAGTAAATATTTTAATTTAAAATAATAATTTGGAAATACAATAATATACAATATTGCATTATCTTCACATTTATTCATGAACGGTTTACAACAATTCAGTTTCTCTAAAAGTAGATGTCGCTGGGAGACATTGAATGATTGATCAAATTAATAGTTTTACGTAATTTTTTACATTACTTTGTGGCAGGAATCGTATATGAATGTAGCATTGTTTTGAATCGCGTGGCTGAGCAGTTAGGTCTGGAATCGCAAGTTTAAAATATTTATGCCTGCTTCAGTAACGAGGTAATTTCCGAACTTCCAAATCAAAGAGATACGGGTTCCAAAGGTAATTTTGAGTCGAAAATGTTCTATGACATTTCGTTGTACAGGCAATAGTTTGAGAGTTAGTAAATGAATGCTTTGGGAATGGTCCCTAATCAAGAAAGCTCAGTTCACATTAGGAATGTAAGTAAATAAGGTAAAGGTGTATTACAAAAAGCAATCCTGATAACAAATGTCATGACTGAAAACAGGTATGATAATTAAAGAAAATGCTGAAAATGGCCAGAATTGAGCTTTCTTTTATTAGGGACCATTCCCAAAAGCATTCATTTACTAACTCTAAAACTACGGCCCGTACAACCAAATGTCATAGAACATTTTCGACTCAAAATGACCTTTGGAACCCGTATCTCTTCGCTTTGTCTACCAGTTCCGAAACACCCTGTATTAAGATTTTTTTTCTCTACGGATCCTTGACGAAAAAAAAACGAGAGAAGGTGATAAAAATTCTCACAGAAAAGCATTGGATCTTAAACAGTGAGTTTCTAGGGATATCTTAAACAAAGAATAATCAAACAGATTATTAATTTTCTTACTGTTTGCTCGAGCTGTAATGTGATTTAATTCAATTTCAATAGGGTAATTTGTAGATTTAAATTTTTTTCTTAAAATAAAATAAAGCAATATTAACTACTTCTACTTAACAAAATTGTAATTATAATTAAAAAAAAAGGCTTTAGGAAAATAGGTTCCAAGTTCTTTTAAGACTTCTATTGTTTCTGTTTTTTTGGTGATTCCTATAAATTGAAATGTTTTATGTCGGACAAATACATTTTCGAAGAGATACGATGACGCCGAATATGTTCTGATAACATCTTAAATCGAAACCATCTTCAAATGGAGATATTCAACGCTGCTCTCACGGATGGCATCGACCGGAAGTGCGTGAGCATCTCAGTTCCTTCCTCTACCACTTATCTTCCTTCTTTGAGCGTGACGTCTCGGCCGAACGATCACGTGACATTGCCCTTCCGCTGTTATCGGCGAAATTACTGCAACAATAAACTCTTCCAAAAAGTATTAGTGAGATGCCAAATATGGCGACCATTATTGATTTGAAACCTCTCTAGGGGTTGAATGCCGAATCACAAAACGAAAGACTTACACCTTATTTGAAAAATATTCGATAACTACCGACTTTGTTTATTTTAACAATATTTATTGACTCAGTTTGCTCCGATATAAATAGCCTAAATCAAACACTTAATGGAATTTTCCAGATTTGTGAGTGATTAAGGCGCTTTAGCGTTTTTCTGTTTATTAGTTTTTTGATAGAAGACTCCTTAATTTTTTTTATTTTTTTTTTGCCAACGCCCGGGCTCTTAGTATTTACACTATAAGGAGCGAGATTTTTGAGCATTGACGAAACGTTGCCCAGGGTACGCCATAGGAGACAGCTCAAGCTATACCCGCAGAAACAGAAGAAACATAGAAGGAGAAAGTAACATCCATGCCAACGCAGGGATTCCGACACATCGGCCTAACGGCAGACCGCCGTGCCGTCTAGACCGCTCGGCCATGCCGGAACGGCAGATTCCTTAATTATGGTTTTATTTTGCACAATTTATTATGAGTATTCAAAAATTGTTTATTCTAAATTGCTAATATATTGTTAATTGGAACGACGAAGAAAATACAGCGGATGCAGCGGATATTACATTCCTACTCTGAAGACAAAAACTCACATCTCGTATCACAGCAAAGCAGAATGATTTGATCTAAATCATCCTTTAATCCTTTTTTTTTTTTAATTTTCAGTTGATTTACTATTGGGAATAAGAATATAAAAAATATGTATGAAAATCCACAAAAAGAATGCAAATACTTTACAATATATATACTAAAATATACACAAATACATATTTATAAAAATTGTTATGTACATTATTTTTTTATAATGTACAAAAGTTAATGTTGAATTTATGCACTAGCAAAACGGACGTGCGGCTTCCGTCACATTAGCGCCAACTGTTATATCAGCAACTACATTTTCTGTATTTATTACCTTAGTATTGAATAAGTTTAATAGTTTTGACCTTCTTTCTAAATTACCTCTTATTCCTAAGAATATTAGGAAAATTGTAATTAATTAAAACTAATAATTATTGATAAATCAAGAAAAAAAACCACAACTGGACAGTAAATATGCCTTCGTACACTGAGCCAAAAACAACGAGGAATCCTGAGCACCTGTTTCATCCTTATTAGAAATCATTAGCAGAATTTAACTTTGATGTTTGGCTCAGACTGCACGAAAGATAAGGGAAAAGCATTCTTGATCCCGTGAATGGGCCGCCGAGATACAAAACAATCAAATAAAAAATAATCCTGTGAAATCCACAGTATCAATCCCTTGTCCTATCACTGAAAGGAAATAAGGAATTAAATTATAAATAAGAAACATCATAAGTGCATCGAAAAAGCTAAAATTAACGTCCATCTCGGTGGCCATTCCCGGCATCGAGAATGCTTTTCCAGTAGCTTTCGCGCAGTCTGAGCCAAACATCAAAGGTAAGTTCTGCTAATGAATCCTAATAAGGATAAAACAGCTGTTCAGGATTCCCGTTGATGTTGTGCGAAGGCATATTTACTGTCCAGTAGTGAGTTTTTTTCTTCTTAATTTTATTTATGAATTATTATGGTCATTAAATTTTGCTTTTCATTGCGCTAATAATTATCTTAATATTAATTATTATCTGAATGTTAATTTTTATTACAATTACACAAGGTAGGGATAGTGATTAGTAAACCAATCACAGTTCTTCTGAGTCACCTGTACTTTAGAATAGACTGCGCCAGGGTGGTCTAGAAAATGCTCGCGCGAGTCTGTTTGCAACCCCATGCTATCTTACCCACCCATATTTATATGCAATAATCGTCATTCTTAACTCAAACATTGTTAATACACTGAATACCTAATAATGATTTTTTTTAAAAATTAAGTTGAGAAACTGTGAAAAGATTTAAAATGCGGAGAAAAAAAAATGAAGAATAAGAAATGCCCATGAGGGGATCAAACCTACGACTTTCGTCTTATTAGCACGACGCTCTAACCAATTGAGCTAACAGACCACCTACAATATTCTACATTCAGGCCACCTACAACTGAGCTAGCAGAAGCCGTTGCGAATTATTGTGGGAAATGTGTCCACAGACCGACAAACCGGGGATATAAGGCGTCTTTCAGAAGCCTAAAATGTAATAAAAAAAAACTTATATTTTTTTTAAAACATACTTAAAAAAATATTAAGTATTTTTTAACTCTAATTCAGATTTTGTTTTCAATTTCTATTTTTTAAATAATTTATTTGGTCAATAAAAATTGATTAAGAATATAAAATTTATAAAATAACGAAGTGATACATAATGCAAAATTATTGTTTATTTTAGTAACTAAAAATATTTCTTATAAAAAAAAAAAAAAGAAAAGTACAGTTTAAAATTGTTTTGTAGCCAAATTTTTATTGAAAAAAGTTTTGAGTATTCATCCTGTAGCTTCTGTAGCTTCCGCTAGAGGTCGCCAAAGTTACAACAAACAAATAAAAAATTGGATTAATTTTTGTTTGGCTTCCGATAGGAAAAGTCCCGCTTTCATGACTAAATAGGAAATCTACTTATTCGATTTTTTTTTTCCAATATGTAACTTCAGAATTATAAATTAACGAATTCGAATACATCTCAGAGAAACATGGCTCAACATCTTTTGGATAGACTGCAATTTTATCAGGAAATCGGGACTAAGAGGGTCCAAAAGACCAAAAAAAAAATGTTTATTTTTTCCAATATGTAACTTTAGAATATATCTCAAATACATCTCAGATACAAATTCGAAGAATTAAATAGTACAAATGTACACTGTTTTAATTATACTGCAATTTAAAATAGTGTTCGTAATTTAGCTTTCCAATTTCATTGCTACTCGAATATCACTTACAGGCTTCGTATACTGTCTTAAAATTGTGGCGCTACCTAGCGGGAAAAAAAAGCATTTTTCAACAAAAATATATCTGTGTATTACTTGGTAGAATTAACTTTTATGATTTATCAAAGACTCTTCTTTGTATAGTTAAATAAATATTTTCATTTCAGTTGGTTGTATAGTGTTTGAAATACAGCATTTATTAATTTTCAAGGGCCACGTATTTTGGCAGATTTTGACCAAAGCAAATTAATTTTTGGTTTTATTTATACTGAAATCATTGTGGATCTGCCATATTAAAATCTCAGCTTTTTGGGATGTACAATTTTTTTACGCTGAACTCTTCTATATATTTAAGAAAATTATACATGTTAGATCAAACGTCTATCCATATATAAGCCATTAAACCTGTTAAAAACTTCGAATTAGTACATACTATTAATTTCCTGATGAAATAACCGATGTTGTCGAGGCAACGATGGAGTAATAAATAAAACGGAAGCGTGATAAAGAGAGAATATGTTCTCTATCCAACTATACCATTCGTCACATCATAACTACAATAGCGATGTTACAGAAAATTTTTGAATCGTTCACATCATTTTTGCTCACCCTGTATTTCCATTGCAGAAAGTTTGCTGTGAAATGAACTTTATAATATTGTTGTGTTACGACTATAACTCTAGACTATACACCCTAATGATTCTTAGGGTATATATTAAATTTGAAGAAAATTGTAATTTTCTTCATTATTTAGTGGTTTTAGGAAATAAATGTCAGTTTTTCCTTTCTTATAACTAATAAGTAATTTCCAAAGATGGAGAAAGCTTTAAAGTGATTTATCAATAAAAAATGATTGAGTCCAATACATAAAAGGCTTTCTGAGCCATCATAGAGGATAACTCTGACTGAAAAGTCGTAATGATGTATTCCTATTGATGATAGCTGAGGGTGCGAAAGCCTCTTTTGCGCATTGGGCTGAACTAAATTTCCAAATTTAGAAATGACAATTTTAGGCTAAATAACAGTAAGTAAGAGAGATTCATCGAATCGGTCAGTTGGGTTCCCCTAATAACTTTAAACCGCTGGATGCGTCTTCTTGAAACGTGACATGCACATTTAAGGACAAGGGACGTTCTAACTTAGACATTTGAATATTAACCCGTGGGGTTCCTTATCGATGAAAAAAAAAACGCTTGAAGATGACAAAAACAACAAAAGGGTGGAAGGGGGGATTTAAAAAAGTAGGCTTCAAATTCGTTTAGGAACTTTGTATCTTTTAACATCTTTCCCCTATTCTCAATGTTGGTCAGCTAATGGAAACTCATAACTGGGTTGCATTTTTATTGAATGAGAATTCCTTGTTTCTGCATTGGTTTTATAGTAGGGCATCTTCTTTAATGCCTCTAAGGCCAGAGCACTAAGACCCTTCCTTTTTTTTTTTTTATCATCGCTTATGACCGAATGTGGAGACGATCGCTCTCGGTTGGACGAGCGGAGATTCCGCTTCACGGTTGGGCTAGTGACTTGTGGCGGCATTCCAAGACCCTGAGGACGGGCAAGCCTCTTTGTCTTTCCCCGTTGGCTTGGCTTCCCGATTCCCGGATGGATCGTCGAGCTTTCTCGCAGCGATCGTAATTTACGAGTCTCTCGTGCGGCCCTAGTTTTCCGAGCCTTGGCTCCGATAGGAATTCGCCATAACAGAACTGGAAATAGTAAACAAAGTTAACTAAGATAAATATTAACTAGGAAATTGAAAAATGGATTGTTGTTATTATTAAGCGACTTATTTCTTTCCTTTTTTTTTTGTAAAAGAAAAATAAAGGAATTTATGCTCACATAGAAAAAAATATACAGGTTTAATGTAGCAAATAATAAAAAAAATAGTTGGTAGGTCAACTTCCGCTTATTAAAAAAAAAAAATTGATAAAATGATATTTTTATCAGTGTTTAAATGTATTTTTAAATGTATTTTTAAATGTATTTTTAAATGTATTTTTAACAGCTGCTCCGTCACAAACAACATAATCAAGAATACAGGAAATGAAGAGAAGCCGTTTGGAGTTAACAAAAACTAAGAAGAAAAAAAAGTAAATTGAAAATCAAATGTCTGTTATAATTGTAATCTTTTGTATTATAAGGAAAAGTTAAAATTAAAAGATTAGTGACAAAAATAAAATAAGAAACATTTGAAAAGCTGAAAGCTAATATAAGCGGGAAGGGTTCAAGTATAGCAACCTTTTGGAGGTACAGGCTTCTACGATCATCAGCATAACGATAAGAAGTAGATAGGTGAGGGTTCAGTCCGTTGCTCTTCTGAAGAAAGAGCAAAAGATAAATAATAAATAACAGAATGAAGTAATCAGACAGAATACCACATAAAAATGAACTCTGAAGAAAAAGAAGAAGAAAAAAAAATCCAACGAAAGCCAAGGAAGAAGTGAATGAAAAAGGATATCCATAGAAATGGTTGGCGAAAAAGATCAAAGGCTTCATATCTGCTTAAAGGCTTGATTTAAAATATTAGAACAATATCTAAGAGTCACAAATCAGCCAACCATAAAAAACTAAATAGAAAAAAAACTAAAGAGAATGATGCCGCAACTCATTCCTCAAAGAGCTCCAGCTAGCTCAGGTTGACTTAGATAAACTTGTCAACTAAAGAAAAAATTGATAGTTGAATGACTTTAAAATTCATCATAAATATCTTCTTTAAGATATTGTAACTTCCCTTCTAACCCAGCCTGTTCTTTTATTTTTTATCTTCCGATATACGATTCGATTGCAACTTTTTTCACATTTAAATGTGATTAATTATTATATATTATGTTATAATTATTATAATAATTATAATTATGTTATAATTACTATTATTATTTTATTATTTTGGTTAAAAATCTGAAACTTTGTAAATAGAAGTGAAATCATTATAATTTTCCTTTTCAAATTATATTTTGATGTACAATTGATAGCTTTAATAACAAAAATTCCCAAACTTAAACAAAATAATGATTATCCCTTTAATTTATAAAATAGAACAATGTAGAATATTAGCAATTAAAAATTAAGAAAGATTGTTCGTGGTTTCCATCCACTGCTTCATCCATCACCTTCACTTTTACGGGATCTTTATTTATTTACTTATTTATTTATTTATTTATCTATTTATTTAATCCTTTTTCTTTATCTCTGTTGTGAAATGAGATAAGAAACAATAGCAAAATTAAGCTGCAAAATCAACTTCTTTGTCGCTTCGTCGAAAAATATTTTAAATCTCAACGAGCATAACAAAATTTGCCACTGGCATGTGTAAAGCGATGTTGTTTTCGTCGCGCTGCAACAGGCAAATAGCAAATTTTCTAGCGCGCTTTAGGCAAGTTTTCGAGAGCATGTAAAGCAGCCATAGGCATCCGAGCTTCCTTTTTTTTTAAATTAATCATTAAGAAAGTAAATCAAACTTCTTATTTAGACATCTTTTAGTAGTTTCTTTATTATATTTTGACTATTAATTTAAAAAATTGTAGTAGATTGTTCCGAAAAAACTGATACCAATTTTTTTCTTATCATATCATTATTATTATTTGGAATTATTATTAAATAACCTTTGTTCATGGATTTTTAAATTCCCTTTTAGGCTTCTGATAGGAAGCCTTACAATCCCGCTTTGTCCGTCTGTCTGTGGACAAGTATCATTAAAATCTCATTAAATTATCATTAATTACAACAATCGCAACAATTGCGCCTTTGGATTCGCAACAATCACATCTATAAAACTCCTCAGCAACAATCACAACATTCACAATAATTGCAACAACTGCGCGTTTTGCATTCGTAGCAATCACATTTAGAATAATAAGGAAATTAAAGCAATAATTCAACATAAATTACGTATCAGAAGCCGTTGCGAAGCATTGTGATTGGTTTACTAATCGCTATCCCTACCTTGTTTGATATAAAAGTTGTAGTTTAGTTTTCTTTGATAATTCAATAAATACTTATTAAAAAACAAAAAAAATACTTTTTCGCTTATCGTATTAGCGTAATAGTGAATATTTATTTTCCCAATTTTTTTGCATTATCTAAAATTCATTTATCTGATCAAAGTTCTGAAATCCTGTAGCTAAGCAACTGCAGTCTTTCTCTGCAGTGTTTTCAAAAGTTTTCGTATTTGTGCCTTTGAAAAAGACATAATGTTTTCCTACTCAAAAAAGCACAAAATACAATAAATTCAAATTCTATTTTTTTTTTTATAAGCACTGGATCGAACTTGGAGAGAACAAACAGAGGAAGTAAATACCTAGAAGCAGATTTATGTCAAATCAGCTTGAGATTTATTTGCTTGAAGGAAAAATATCATTTTAAGAAACAAACTGACGTCATTTTGTTTTTAATCTGGTCGAGAATCCATTTGCACAGGGTTTCTTCGAAGCGAATGGAAATAGATCAGTCTTGTAAATCTGCTTTCAGAAGCGTTGTACATCTTTCTTTTCTTTTCTATATTATTCCTTTTCCTTATCTCATGAGAATTATTATATAAAGCCTTTGTAAATGCTCAAATTTAACTTTAAAGTCACTATATTTGTATTACTTTGTAGTTATCGAACTGTGTGTCGCACTCTTTTACTTTTATTGGACTTGTTTTACGAGTGTTCGCTTTAAGAAATTTCGATTTACGTTCATCTATACCAGCAAGATAAAGGCTAAAAGATCAAGTCCTTCTCATTAGAGGCGGGGTAGCAAAGAACTAAGGATCATGCGATCAACAAGTTAACAGGTACGCTTGAGGTTGCTCCCTGTCTCTGTGAAATCCCGATGAGAAACTGTTTGACAGAAGGCTGGGTGCACTCTGGGATCCAACCTCAGTAAGTGAATGAATCAGGATCTTGCAGTTCCCAGCCTTGATACATACAGCTACAAAAGAATATTGCAGATTTCATGTTTGTAACACCTTAATACAGCAGAAGAGATAAAAATGGCGCTTTATAAAAAAAGAAAGTTTTAGTAACCAACAATCATCTCCACTCAAGTACTTCGAATTTATTCTTAAAGGCTGAAAATTTAGTGTCAGAATTAGATAATTGAAAGTAATATCGTATTGAATTTTGATACATATTCAATCTGCAGTAATGCAAATTAAAGACCAAAAGCCTTAAAGGTACTTTAACTCTAAGGGCAATATCTGAAAAAGAGAAAACTGAGGCTTCATTCGAGCTGAAGAATTAAAGATATAAACAAGTAAGATAGTTCTTATTCACCAATGGTTTGTTCTTACAAGTCCGTTGGGCTCAAACAAACTGATAATTTTTGTGGCCTTCCTCTCTTACTTCGTCCTTTATTCATAAACAAACTGTATTTCTTGGTATTTCTTGCTTTTTGGTATTTCTTCTGTCTTCCCTAATTGTTACATCTTTTTCATTCTTTATTAATCAAATTAAATTTATCGTGCATACCAGATTAAGATATCACAGAAAAACAAAATCGCACAATAACTAAACAAAAATCTCTGAGCTTATTTTGGATTTTTGCTGGGAATCGGAGACGGCACCGTTTCGATTTCAACACCCTCTTCAGTCCGATCCCGCCCAGCATACCCAGCCCAGTGAAGAGGAGCAATACACAAGACGGACAAACGAACAAGACAATAACCCCTCATTTCAAAAAATATCAAAAATCAGATCAAGAATAAAAAGGGATAAAAACAAATCCACGCTAGAAAATCGCTTAGCTTAGAAAGAATTTGAGATAAAATGTTGGTAATCAAATTAAATTTAACTTGCATACCAGATTAAGACATCACAGAAAAACAAA
>JAFIDM010000007.1:5562794-5573932 GCA_023159025.1 Thereuonema tuberculata
ACTTCAAAACATGGACTTAGCTGCCTTTGATTCTAGCCCCCTCAATTATTTTATTGTCGTATTTTTAGTTACGTTGTAAATATGTGTGTGTGAGTGTTCTGTATGTATTCGAATATAAAGATCCGATATCTGAATTAAGAATAGATCTGTTAAACAATTATTCATAGACAAATCTTTATAACAAAAAGTTCCTCAAAGAATATGAACTACCTTCCTTAAAATGTTATTGTTTACTTTTTTTTATTACTTTCTTTCTTTTTTTACGAACTTTACCAATGGAAAGCCTACAGCTATTTTCATTATAATATCTGCTGAGTACCACTGTACAAATTTTTGATTCTCTAAAAAAAAATAAAAAAAAAAAAAATACCGGGTGGCATAAAATAACGTGAGGCGTTCAGAGCCCTCTAGCGAGGAATGTATTAGACGAATCGTAACAACATTCGGTGGACATACAGGAGTGGAACATGCAGTTTCGATTTAAAAAAAAAAAAATAGTACCAAAAGTCGCCACCAGGGGAAAATGTGGCACTGTTAACGCACTAATTTTCATAACCGCGTTACGCGTAGAGCGATCATGATAAAAAGAAAGGCTTGGAGAATTCACATCAATCGGCGAGGAACTGCCTTTCGATGGCTCTTACCTTACGTGACCTTGCTTTGTTGGTGAAGCTGTAGCGGTTGAAGACGCTACGAAGAGGTCCGATGAGCAAATCTACGAAAAATGATTCAACGCTTTGAAACTACTGGAACCAGGCCGGGGAAAGCAAAACTATCAGTCACCAACACGTTAAAGAAGTTGCAACTGCTGTTGTGGAACAGGAGATGACGAATGTGCAGGGTACCAGCACTGCACGGGCAAACGGATAGCCCATGCTCAACAGTGCGGAAAATCCTGCGTCAGATGTTGAAGTTTTACCCCTATAAAATCTGTCCTGTTCAGTTTATCAAAACAAGCAGTTTCAAAGAAAAGTAGTTTCTTTAAAACTATAACAATTTTCACTCTACAAAAATGAGCGTGTAAAGTTTGAAAACCCACTAAATTTAAAAAACATTTGAAAAGTCGGAATTCTCGGAACATTAGGATTTCGGCATCCGGATTTTCGAACTTTTACTATATTTCTTAACTCAAAAATGATCTGCTTGAATGTAGTCGATGCATCATATATGATTTATTCTTCTTATATTTTTTATAGAATTAAAAAAGTGTGCATTTGTAATATTAAGTGAAAAAAAATAAAATGATGTCGTTTAAAATGTAGTCGTTTTATTTGACTTTTTATCTAATATAACAATAATATTAAAAATATCTTGGCTACATCCATTTACAGAGATTATTTTGTCGTTTTCAGTAAATATTCTAGAACTGTGATAAGCCGGCAACAAAAACACTCATAAGGAAAAAAACTAAAAAGCCCTTCATTAAAGCGTTTTTATTTTAATACTTCCCTAGCGGCATTTCAAGGCAACAGTAGTTTTAATATCCTTTTAGTTCTTAAAAATTTTTTACTGTGTAAAATATATGGAAGTATAATAGTAGAAGTAAATTATGTTATCTATCGGTATAGGTGATAGATCTATGAAATTCACTTTTCTGAGTGTCTGTATTCCTTAGAAAAAATTAAAGAACATAATTGATTAATATTAAGAAGCGTACGTAATTAATATAGGATTTGTTTCTTTTCAAAATGGTGATTAAAAAATTCCGAACAAAACTCAGAGGCGTTTTATTTATTATTAATTATAATATACAAATTAAATGCATACAGAAGAGATTTTTTTTTATAAACAACAACTTCTAAAGTTATATACGGGGTAGGCACAAAATAACGTGAGATGTTCAGAGCCCTCAAGGAATATATTAGATGAATCCTAACAATATTTGGTGGAAGTACTGAGCGGAATATGCGGTTTCGATTTCTAAAAAAAAAAAATAGTACCAAATGTCGCCAACAGGGGAAAATGTGGCGCTGCAAAGGCTGACGTAAGTGAGAGTAATGAATGAGAAATTGAAAAATGAGACAGCACGCATCAATTTTCATAACAAATATTTAGACAATGTTTATTGGTAACCACCATTGTGATGCTCCACGAGCTGCATGCGGTTATGTTGTTTTGTTATTTTTTAAATGTGTGCGATTTTTTTTTTCATTAATCGATTTTTGATAAATATTCATTCCACACGTTAAAGTTGAGTTTAGAATTTATTATTTAAGATATCCATATTTAGGGTATCCAGATGAAAGTCAATTGTTTAAGATCGAATTCTTTTCTATGTGAAAATTTGCTGCCTTCACGCGCTAATGATTTCCATTTGGAGAAAATTTCAAATGCAAAAGATAAGTTAAGACTGTCTCCAGTCCTAAAATATGCACACGAAGTTTCAAGAAGATTCATACAGAGGTTCAAAAGTTATTAAGGTGACAATAGACCCATACACTGATTGATTTAAAGTTAGTCTCAAGTTCCTAGGAAACAGGCTAAAATGCCTTAAAACAATGAGAAGCTTGAAAATAATTTGTTTAATATAAAATAAAGTGAAGCGTTAATGCTTCTAGATTGATTGTAAATGAAATTTAGAATGTAAAACCCAACATAATGAAAAAGAAAAATATAATTGAGTGATAATTTTAAAATTATCAAAGTTCGTTCTTTATACAATTGGACCAAAATAGAGAGCAATAGGAATAGAAAGAAAACTACAGAGTCAGTTAACAGTACTCCTTATCGATCAACCAGTCCATTATTTAGAAAATCTAAGTAAGAAATTAAGATTTTTCAAAAACGCTGTAAAGTTATATATATACATACATACACACACACACACACACACACACACACACACACTCACACACATATATATATATATATATATATATATATATATATATATATATATTAATTTAATGAATTCCAAGAGTTTTTTGAAAATATATACTGTACAAACCTTGTAATTATTGTCTTGATTAAGGTCTTAATTACAGTATATGTAGACCAATTATCTTTAAGAAGTTATTATGGAAAATTTTAAAAGCTATTAATTATTATTTTAAGCCTGAAGAATAATAATGACCAAATATTTCATTAAAATTTTTAGACATTCATTAACAAAAAAAACGCAGCCCATAGAAGGAGTTGTCCGATGGAGACAAAAATTGGTGGAGAGGAAGATTATGTACAGAATAGAAAATGATTAAACTTTCAGACAAATTGAATGATTTATTTCACAGTTATAGAGTTACAAAGTAACGAGCTCAATAAGGTGTTGACCCACCTCTACCCTGAATGCAAGCTGCCACACGACGTGGCATAGAGTGATAAAGCTCCCTGATGGTCTCCTGCGGTATTTCTTGCCAAATTTGCTCCAATTCTCGGGCTAGGTCATCCACATTCCCTGGTGGATGCAGTTGCCTTCCCATCATATCCCAGACATGCTCGATTGGAGAGAGATCTGGGGATCTGGCTGGCCAAGGAAGTGTTTCACAAGCTGCAAGACAGGTCATAGCAACACGGGCTATGTGGTCTGGCATTATCTTGCTGAAAAATAAGGCCAGGGTATTGCAAAAGGGTGGTCCCAATGTCTTTGCTTACGAAATTTCATTACAATCGGACAACTCCTTCTAGGTTCGTCGTTTTTTTTGGTAATGAGTGTATATCTCACTAACAGGAAGTATTAGATTTTCTTTAAATTTTTTTGTGAAAATGCAGTGACTTAAAACTTGAGTAAAACAACAACAACAAAAATGTAATATTTAACTGTATAATCAAAATTGTTTATTTAATGAAGCGCAGACTATCAATTATTAGTAATAGACCTTTAACTTACCACAATAAATTTTAAGTCATTTGTTTCCATAATGATAACTTTATTTTAGAAGTATACGTTCAGTTGCCACTGCTTCAGGGGGAATGTGAATGCAAGTCTGGAAAAGCAGTTTAACTTGAAGGAGGGTGGAGAGAAAAATAAACGTACCCAAAAAATGAAGTTATACCATGATATTATACATGAATATGTATTGTACCAGATTTGAAAGAAAACCGTCCAGCAGTTTTAGTGTAATTGTACAATAGAAGAAAAATGTTAAAAAAAAAAGTGAAATAGACTTCATACATCGAGTCAATAACAGAATCAAAACAAAACAAAAAGCACTTCATAATTCAGGGAAGATTGAATAAATTCTGAACATAAATTGTCATTTTTACGAGGCTAGTTCACAAAAGCAGAATAAATTATCTTCACATTAATTGCAAGACCATAAAACCAAAACGTGTTTTTAATGGGAACAAAAACTGATTCAATAGATCTTTTAAAGTCAAGTTTATGAACTGCATCATATTTGCAACACGGAAGTAATAACTTAAATGAATATATATTTTTTCTTTCTTTCTACAGCCTAGGTTACATTATGGTTTATCACTTTACGCTGTATCATCTGCAGTTGAATTATTAAAATAGCTTCTACCGTTAAGATTGTTTCATCGAAATCGATAGTGAATTTTACATTTCGCTACTTGGCTGAAGAAGGATAATAATCCTAAAGCAGGTTTTATTAGAATAAAGAACAATATCTGAGAAATTTATAACTTCGTTATCACAATTAAGATATTAATGATAATTCCTCAAGGATTTTTTTATTTTTTCTAATGTTTGACCATTAAATAAATAAAATAAATAAATTTCACTGGTCAACATGATTTTTTTCACAAGAAAACTAAGTAGTGATTCTAGTGTAGTTTTGTACACTGAATTCAAATATGTAATCAGAATTTTTCCATCAGGCATAGTTTTTTGGTGAGGGTCATTTTTGTATAATATACTTCTGTATAATATATTAGGTTTATTTTATTATAATTCTTGTAAATTATAGAATTGGTAATTTTATTCTGAATAATTTGGCATTATGCAGACTTATTCATGTTGAAACATGTTCTAACTCTGTACAGGCTTATTCATGTTCAAACATGTTCTAACATGTTCAAATATTGCATTATTTTAGTAAGCAGATGGCCAGTAGCCAGTATTGAAATTTTAGTGAGCCTGGCAACACATGTAATGGTTTTCTGCTGTATATTGTTTTTATTAATTGTTTTTATTAATTAAAAATTTTATTAAAGATTGTTAGATTCCGTTTATTTAGTCCTTGTGAAAAAAAAGTTTTTTTTTTTTATAGACCAGTGTATTTATTAATTATTATTATTAATAATATTTCTAAATAAGTCATTTGAAATCGATACCTTTTGTTTAGCGAAAATATTTTAAAATTAATATTTGAAATAAAGTAAGAATTTTGGAGAATTTAGAGCATACTTTCCTTAAAATATGAATTCTTCTTCTTATTATTATTATTTTTTCTGTTAAGGACGTGAAAACGGTAAAACCTACAAATTTATTTACAAATTCTAATATCTCCTGAATATAATACTAAAAATTTTTAAGAATTTTCTTATAAAAAATAAAATTATACTTAAACCAAGAAAGTCAAATTGGAGTTGAATACGTACCCCTACGACTTTTAAGTTGCCCTATGCTTTTGTAAAATTTTTTCAGTTGATGAAGCTTACAGTGATATCTTCTCGTCTTCAAGCCGTCCGAGAAGTAAATATGGTCTGGATTTTTTTTCAATTCCTTAGGCTTATTTAAGCTTGGATATATCTGATTCTTACGTCAAATCCGAACTCCTTTGTCTTATTTCTTTGTTTTTTTTCTTCTTGTCACGAGTTGATGATTTTGCTTAATTCTGTTTTCTTAGCATACACAATGTCTGAAATAAATTTATATTTTTATGATGATCGATCAGAAGAGAATTAGAGCAACAGGAAGAAGACAAATCTTATCTTATGAATCGATGTAATTGTAAAAATCAATAGTAAAAACACCAATTCATATTAAAATTCTATTTAAAACATTAAAAAAATTACTATGGTACATTACAATGTCTTCGAGAGCTTTCGCATCCTTTTTGTAACGATCCCTTTTCAAAGTTCGTAAGGGAAAATTGATAAGGGATCGCTGCAAAAAACAGTCCGAAAGCTCTCGAAGACAGTGTAATGTATAACAGCAATTTTGTAATGTTTTAAATACAATTTTTAATATGAATTGGTGTGTTTTTATTACTGAGTTTTAGAAATATAAAAAATTTGAAATGCAACACACGTTAAACTAAATTTAATGATTCATGTAACGAAATAGATAATCAAAGTTTTTTTTTAATCACGATTGAATATAATAACTAAATACGATATAAATAAAAAATAAAAAAACATAATTGTTCAATTGAATTTTATTGTTATTCTTTTGCCATCGACGTAAATTTTAGAGGCCAGAAACCACTCTGGGACCGAATACGATCTTTCCTTGTTCTTTGTGTTCCGGGGATTTACCTTGTCTCTCTCTCTCTCTTCGCTAAAATGGAAACATGATATTTGTTCTTTTTTGTGGGTGCGGTGGTCCAGTGGTATGGTCGCTGGGTTCCGACTGGGAGGAGTAGGGTTCGATTCCCGACGGAGTCCTAGGGTTCACCCAGCCCTCAAATAGAAGCACGGTTAAAAGTGAGAGGGCGTCGGACTGATAAACCGATCTCAATTTCATATATATGGTTGACAATCGTTGAAGCCTATATCTCCAGAGCATCGACGGAGTCTCCATGGCCTGTGAGATGGGGTCCTTGAATTATACTTTAGGCCTCAATTGATTAAATTGTAAGTGGGCATTAGACCGTGTTATTATGATCAAGAGACTTTTTTACATTTCTAGAAACTGGAGGTACTTCAGTGTATGTTTGTGCATGTGATTCCTAATAACTTCTGAATCATTGGATGGATCTTCTTGAACTTCGTATGCATATTTAAGGACCACAGACGATCTACCGTGCAAATTTGAAATCTTTCCCAAGTGGGTACTTGTCGAGAAATTACCGCGTGAAGGCGACAAAAACTCACACAGAAAAGAGTGGAATCGTAGCAATAGATGTCTATTGATTAAACAATGGACATTAAAACTTTTGGGCTAATCCAGTAATTTGCGCGTGGTTTGAATCGAATCCTACTTAGATAACTTAAGTAAGTACACTACACTCTTACTAGTCCGGCCATTCCTTGCACAGAGGAGTGCCGGATTACTGAGAGTGCATAAAAATTTAGTTTACTTCTTCATTAAATTTAATGTTATAAATGTACTGTAAGTAGTACATAATTAAGAAAAAAAAATAAAAGACAAGCTTATGATAATGGTAAAAAAATTACGAGATCAGTACATACTACACTTTCTCATTTACAAGAATGAAATGACCTAGTAGAAAATAAAATGGCGCCTTCAAACTAAAAGAAATAGCAGTTCCGGGATGTCATCTAGTAAATACTTGGTCTCTCACACCATGTTATTAGTGAAATGATGTTTTCATATCAGTTCAGTAAAGTACAATAAGCACTATACACCGTAAAGAACCAGATGAAATCTTGCATTTTCTATTTAGTGCGGCCATTTCGAAACCAGTCTAGGATTTTTGTCTGCTTTAATGAAGATGTTCATTGATCGGTGTACTAGGATTATATATATACTGCACATGTCTGGTTATTGCATTATATACTGCAGGAAGATGTCGGTAGCTTTGGCACCAACAGTGTGGAAAATCTTCATGCTCTCTGCCTCTAAGATATCCTCTTCCTCATCACTTTCATCTTATTCTTCCCTGCACAGTTTTGATGATTTCTTACTCTGTTAAAGCTAAGCTAAAACCTTTCCTACGTGGTCGCGTGCCAACGCACCGCCGCTTAGGTAGCAATAAATGGTCTAGAAATTATCCAGCATCTTTTACGTCATGGTCGAGCCGGAGGCGGGATAATTGAGAGGCCGGATTATTAAGAGCCGGATTAGCAAGAGTTTAATGTAATTCCAATTTAAGTTATTTTATTTCAATAAATGCAAAAATTTAATAATAATTTAATGAGAATTTGAAAATAAATATAAGATTTTCGATTTTTGTTACTTTTACGGTTTAAAAAATAATCTATTAAAGAAATTTTAAGGAATAGCATTTCATCGAAAGTAGGCCCCAAGTTCTTTCAGACACGTCTTGTTCAAATTCACGAAGTGAGAAACAGTTTTGCGCAGTTTGATACTATGTTGACAAAAAAGAAAATTAATTGCTTTGTAATTCTTTATTGACAAGTGAAATTGTACCGCGAGATACCGGACAAAAAAAAAACACACACCAAGACGACCTTTTTAAATCAGATCAGAAATGAAAAAACGAACGCCCCTCTAACCTGTGGAAATAGAGTGATTTGTTGTTATCTCCCGAGAACCATTAAAAATACGCGTCCTGTTCGCCACCGAAGTCATAAAAAGAGTTTATGTAATGGGGTACAGCAGGGGAAATAAAAATCTTCCAACTCTTGTCAAAACATTTTGTAACAAAGTACCAATGGGTCAAGTAGTGATTTCCTTATCGTGTGATCTAAACAAGACGGATTCTAAACGAAATTGACGGAATTTTTTTTCTGGGCCATATTTATTGGCAGCGACACCTGGTGTTCGAAAAAGAAAACAGAGGTTCTACAAAAACACAGAATATAGACTTTACATGCAAAAGAATGAGATATAAAATAGAGAAATTAATCTTTTTTTTAAAAAAATGAAACAATTTTTTCTAAATGAAAATTAAACAGAAGATATGTAATAACCTTCAATTTAATGAGAGACAGCAAACAAAAAAAAAATGATTCGTTAGGTTTTTCGTTTCAAGCAAAAACAAAATGATTTCGATTTACTTAACATTTTTCAATAACATAAAATTTAAAATTCGTTTCCATTACATTTAACATAAAATAATTAGTCATAAAAATAGGACAGGATATTATTTATTTATGTGTTTATATAAATAATGTAAATAATAAATACCTTTAGGTGGTTACGTTGTGTTATGTGTTGAATGTGGATGGCAGGGAAGTCGAGCACCGCGACCGTTGGTCTATTGTGCTATCCGATGGAAATAAGAACAGTCGGAGAGAAAGACTGAGAAAGTATGGTGGGAGAAGTGCAGGGGAAACGGGAGAACCCCGAGAAAACCTGCCCAGCGCGGATCATCCACCATCACGAAACCCACTTGAGAATTGAACCCCTGTACCCAGAGGTGAGAGGCCAATGTCTTAGTGACAACCCCATCCGCGCGGCCAATAAATTCCTTCGATTTATATATGTCTAAACTGAAACGAACTTTTTTATTATTTATAAATAAGTAAATAAAATTTATCATTCATGTTTAGAGATAAACTTATCTATTTTAAATACACGTACGTATGTTTGTTGAAGGGCAAATAATTCTTTTAAAAGCCTTATATAATTGTATTAATTAATATTATTGTTAATGCAATAATGTTACTTTAATGCAATTAATGTTGGCGATTCGTAAATAATTTATTGAAATTGTCTTTTGGTCTTTTTCAATTGAGTGCCCCCCCCCCTCCAATTTTTAAAAGATGGCAGAAAATTGATTGGGTAATTGTAACGCACAGGAAGGGGGGGGGGCAAGCTATTTTTCTTTGAAACTCCCCCACTAAGAAAGAAATTTATTTTTGTCGTGTTTACTGTTACTACTATGTGAAAAATTTCATTAACTTTTCAGTTACATTAATCAAAAATCATTCCTTTATTTCGTCACGTTACGCGTAACATTTTCAGCACTGATTAAACAAACTATTGCAATGGAATAAAGATTTAAAGGGAATATAGCAATAGCCTTGATAGGATTTTTTTGGCCTTAAAAACACTATCGCGCACATATACATAAAAAAGAAAAAAAAAATCTATTGAAAATTTGCGAATCTACTTAGGTCGGAACTATAGAGGTGAGGGACTATCTGTATTATCATTTAGTAATTGTACTTAAAATACATTCTTTCAAGCATTGATAAGACAATGGTAACTGAATTCTGACGACTCGATTACGGACGAACTTCATAGCTCCGCTTACCTTTTCATTTGAGAAAGGGTCTCGTAAAACAGTTGAGCCTCGAAACGTCATTTTTAATAAGTCTTTTAACCTTTTAATTTTTAATATTGTGTTTTGTTATTAATGGTAACCGAAGTTTGGACCTTTCCGAGTAAGAAGTTCCATGAATTGGTTTCGCTGTGACTGTGACAATCCCAAACGAACAAAAATAGCTCCACTAAGAGGAAACTCACAAGTCTATGCATCCCTTCTTACAATTTTCCCGTATTTTATCATTTATTTTGAAAAAAAAAATCCTCTAAAATAAGAAAAATGGTGTGGTAACTTACGAATATTCCATTTACCCTCATTTTCTCTTACCTATTGGTTCGATATGTATCAGAATCAATTGCGATTTTTTTTTATAGTAATTACACGATCGAAGCGAGTTTCTCCGTTTCCAACTAGATCTCATTTTGTGAACAGTTTTATTTAAAATCTACAGTAGCTAGAAATAAGAAATTTTGCACTTGGAAAACTTGGAAAAAAGCCATAGTAACACTATAACAAAAGCGCCATTAGTTCTGAAATCGAAACAAAAATTTGTAATCAACTTACATAATTTGCTAATTTCGTCTGTCTGTCTGTTTGTCTGTAACTCGATTTAATTAAGCTATTAAGATAGATCCAAGGTTCTCAATGGTACCATTGAATCAAGGGTACTCAAATTGGATGAAATATTGTTATTCCATGTTGTTTCCATGAAATTTTAACTGAAATTCTAACAAAACATACGTTCAAAACCAAATAATTTTGTTATCACTGCATCGATTTTAATGAAACTTGGTATACTTACTCAGTTTTTTACGCTGATTTTGAAACTCAAAACCATTTTTGCCGTAGAAGCTTCGTTCACAAGTTAGCGCAGTATTTAGATTATACAAAGGTGATTTTTAAATGCCTTTCGGCGTTATGAGTCAAAAATAATAATTATTCTTTAGATAAATTAACCTTTAGATATGGTTGGTATTTCGTTTTTCTTTTTGGGTGGAAAATGATCCTTTAGATTAAACTTTCAGAACCTATATTACAGGTGTACTGGTAAGAAGTACACCTCAATAGGTCTGATAAACATTAAAAAAAAAAAAATGTTTCAAATCAAATCGTCAATCGAATCAAATATATATATATATATATATACATACATAT
>JAFIDM010000007.1:5574032-5596370 GCA_023159025.1 Thereuonema tuberculata
ATATATATATATATATATATACATACATATAAATTGGCTAAGTTCGTCTGTCTGTCTATAACTCGATATAATTAAGCTATTAAGATAGATCCAACGGTTCTCAATGGTACGATTGAATCAAGGGTACTCAAATTGGATGAAAATATTAGTTCATTGTGTCATTCCATGTTGTTTCCATGAAATTTTATTCTTGGGAACTGACCTCGACAACTGAAATTCTAACAAAACATACGTTCAAAACCAAATAATTTTGTTACCACTGCATCCATTTTAATGAAATTTAGCATACTTACTCAGTTGTTTACGCTGATTTCGAAACTCAAAACCATTTTTGCCGTAGAAGCTTCGTTCAGAAGTTAGCACAGTATTTAGATTACATTTACTTTATATTTGATAGTTGATAATAAAATGATTTTTCAGATTTTTTTTATGCCTGTCGTCCGACAGGCTTTGCTGCTAATTTCTAATAATCCTACTGCATCGTGGCATCAGTCACTTAAAATGCCTGATCATATACTGTATTTTTTATTTAAGTACTTAGTATTCAATAAAGAGCTTTTTTAATTAGTCCAAACTTATCTTCCAAATTTCTTAGGGTTTACACTTTTCGATCACAGACAGGCGGATGGACGTATCGACCTGAATTTGCATTCTACAAATTTTGTTTTTGTTTTAAAACTCATTGAAGTCTTTATTTCCTTAACTATTGGTCTGATATTCATCAAAATTAAGATGGATCTTCCTTAGGTATCTAAACTTACCTCTAAAATTTCACCTTCCTAAGATCCATAGTTTTTGAGTTGTCATGATCACAAACAGGCGGATGGACAAACATGTTTCGATCTGAATTTCATTATAAAATATTTTTTATCATAATACGTAATCAATTAAATGCTTATTATGATTACATACACAAAACATTGCCCCAAACTACAAAAAAAAAATGTAATAATTCAAATTATTAAAAAAATACATGTTTTGATAATATCAATCATTACATATTTTTCTATTTCTTTACTCTGAGTTCCTAGCCCAGGCACACCTGGAAAAAACATAAAATGACCTTCAAGACCGTAAGAACTGAATTCCCACAGCAGTAATAATGCCTGACAACCAAGACAGAGAAATTGCGATAGAATATCAGGTTCTATTCGCCAGGTTCATCTTCTGCCGGGCCTAAGTATGCAGGTAAATCTGCAAATTTCTTAAAACTGGAAAAAAAAAATCATGTTAGCCATCAATACGTTATTAACTATCCAATCATTTCCAGTATTTTTCCAATCATTTGGTTGAAAATGAGCGCATAAACACCTTTCCGAACGCTTAAACATCTTTCTTCATATTTTCTACGTAAAAATTTACCGTTTACTGTAGTCTTTTGTTTCGCATTACGAATTTTTCCCGCTGAGGGCGCTGCAGGCACCAGTGCCATTAGGTAATTTGTTCGTTGTTTTCTTGTTTTTTTTCCCCTCCTACACGAAATTTTTAAAGTAAATCCGAAGCGCATTCATCCTTTAAGCTTTTCTCTTGTATTTATCTGTTGTGTTTACTTTCTTTTGCCTAACCTGTAGGAGTGCAGGCAACTTAGCAGAACACTTCAATTCAATTACCAACAAAAGAATTGCTCGTGCCGGTCGTTACAGCTGCTTTCCATCTTTTTCGGTCACCGCAATCGAGTTGTTCTTGTTTTTGTTTTCAATCACGGACTGGTGGTCACGTGAACTGCAAGTAATGGTGGCTTTCCGTTAAAGTAGAAGCCAAAACTCGAATCACTTCGAGTTGCAACAGCCAGGTCGATAGTTTCTTGGTAACTGAAAATATTGATCCCAATTCTTAATTTGGGTTTTTGTTTTTCTTTTTAATGCACCTACTTAATTCGCCTGAAGCTGAGTGCAAAGTTAGTTCGTGAATTATTTAATTCATTTTGATGCAAAGTTTTTTTATCTCGCTTTTGTCCTGAAGGTACCACATTATTTTCCACAAATTCCTGATTTAAGATAGGAAAAAAAAATCTTTGTTCGAATATTCGAAAGTTACAGTTTGAGCTACAAGAGAAAGATACAGGAAAACAATACGAAATAAGTAATTGATTTCTGTAAATAATACAGATATCTTAAAATGTTCTATAAATCCACAGACTTTTCTTTTCCGAAACCAGTGAACAACAACAAACGAAAAAATAATAGTTATAGAAAACAATAATTATGTATTTAAAATCAAATCAGTAATATCACAAGAATGTAAATTCCTTAAGGGAATGGTAATTTGATGGGAACTTTTATGGCCATCGCCTTTTCTCCGGTTTCCCATCAACTTCAAAAGAGTATTTTACACGGCCGTCCGTTTTCCATCAAAAGCTCAGGGGAAGCTAATTCACCCAGAATCCTATGCGCGCATTTCGGTAACACCAAAAAAAAACCTATTTTAAACAATTAAAAATAACTTTGAGATCTTCTAATGCTTTGAATAGATAGTTTATTGATGAAACAATGTTTTTATTCGAAGGGTTAGTACTGTGGGTATAAATATTAAATAGTTCGTCGTTTATTGAAATCAGTATAAAAGTTGCTAACCGCCATATTTCTTCTGAATTCGATTGCAAAGTTAATTGGATGGGTCAGTAAATTATTTTTCAGTCTTTCTTAATTGAAATTAAACGCAGTCTACACAAACTCCGCAACTTTTCAGTAAAATATTGAGAGAACTTTGATCCAGCTAGAAGCTACGTTATTAGTTTTGGTTCTGTGTTTCGCCACCGTGGCGTTGCTCACCATCCACCTAGCCTTCCAAAAAATAGAACACATTTTAAAATCTAATAGCCTTAAGTATTACCAGCTAGCCTTAGTCCATTGGAGTAACATTTCGATGACAACAATGTAAAAAAAAACACACCCTTAAGGAAACCATCTTGCTGTTGCTGATATAACTTATTTGTCATTTCATAAAATGCAGCTACAAGAATATTCGCCGAATTTAAAATACTAGAAAACTGATTTTGAGATTATAAATTTGTTTGAAGTACTCGTACGCTTTGTTCAAAAACCAGATGTCACTGATGCAGGTTTTAGACGTTATTTTTGAGTTGCTTGAGGTTCTGTGCTGGATGTCAATGTTTACATTGTATTCTTGCAGGTTGGGTAGTTTTGTTTCATGTCGATCAGCACATCCGGTGATGAAACATAGTAGCTTCTAGATGAACTAAAGTAATATTTTAAAGAAATTGGCTGAATTTTTGAGAAATCTGCAGTCTCCATGTAATTTCAAGTACGAATGACTAATGACAATTTACTGATCCATTGAACTATACTTGGCTATCGTCTACAATAAGAAACAGGGTTGAGGGTAATTGTTACTGTCAGATTTTGGTAAAAGAATTGACATATCACATGAATTCTCTTAGTAATGGATAATTACTAATGGATAATGGATAACTTGAAAACGATCAGCAGGTCCGATCGGCTAGTCGAGATTTTACTGTGTATTTATGATTTTTAATTATTGTGTGTCTGGCCTGTTTTAAAACTACACCAGTAGTTGATAATCATTCGAATAATTAATTTTTTTTTCAATATGCTATCTACTCAAAATGCTAGAATATTTCGAAAATTATTTTTTTTTAAATAAACTTTTTTGGCATTGCAGAACACGTCCTATTTAAATTATGATAAAATAGGATTATGATAAAATATCGTCAAAAACCTTCACATATTTATAAAATAACCTTCGAGAAATTCAAAAAGTAACTAGACACATTCTGGTATATAGAATACCAAAATAATAGAATAATATTTGAGCAAACAATGCATTTTTTTTTCAAAAGATATCCTTATTAAAAATCGAGAAAATTAAATTAGAAATTTGAAGCAGAAATCCTATTAATTCCATTAATAATTCTGAAATACTATACTAGTATAATAATAATGTCCACCCACATAACTGACACACGCACAGACTGAGTGATCTGATTCAGCCAAAGCTAAAACTAGCTATACACATTTGATCTGCAATTTAACGTGTGAAGAAAGTTTAAAAGATTAAAATGAGTCTTCACACGAAAATTAAAAAGTTCACATTTAAAATCAACCGGTTTCACATGTTCAGATTACACGCTTCATCAGGATTTGATCCTGACGAAGCCTGTAATCTGAACATGTGAAACCGATTGATTGTAATTGTGGACTTTGTAATTTATGTTTGACGACTCATTTTAACCTTTTTAGCTATACACTTTGCTCAATTTATACTTTTTTTTATTAAACATATATACATAAATATATACACACATATACATATTCACTGAATAATCTGAGAAGCCTGACTTTCCAAAGGTAACAGGCTAAAAACAGTTTCAACTGTTGGCTAGTGAAACTAGCGATTAACCTTGGTGTAAGCTTCCTCTGTTTAGCATTTCCAGTAATTACAGCAAGTGGTTGTGATCTGTACGAAGAGGGTGTTGCGAACTTTCACGTCGGCGCGAATTTCAGATTTATTGAGATTCATTGGCAGACCGAGATTATATATGTACGTCTAGAGTTGATTTTTTTCCCGTTCCAGACTTTGCATCTGCTTTATATAACAAGTTCAGTCTCATCGCTTGGAAGGTTTGCTACGAAATTGAGCGGGGATTGTCTAGAGAACGACCCAGTAAAATTCCAACCAATTCTTTAAAACATCCGAATACACACAGAAAGCTTTGATATTTGCCGTCGCAAGTATCTCGTTTCTGACAAAATGAAACAAAAGGAATAATAGTCTCAAGCGCAAGAAAAACCGAAGACAAATATCTCCTTCAAATTCTAATAACCGTATCAGTAAATTCAAAAACCAAACCTGTTTCAGGTTTTTGATAATATTAAGAAAATAATAAAATAAAAAAGTGGAAATCATTATATTAGAGTTACACATTATAATTTAAAAAAAAAACGTAAATATAATTTTTTTGTCGTATTTCAAGGAAAAAAAGAAGATGGTTTTGGATAGTGTCAATATCAGAACGGCCTTTCCCAGATACGACAGGGATATTCTTAGTCGGATCGAAATGCTTGAAAATGGTTTTTGATAGATTAAAAAGCAGAGCGGTCTTTCCCGGTTGTACTGTATCTACAATGTGAATATTTATAACATGATCAGACATTTTTGAAAGTTATTATAGATAGATCGAAATCAGAGCAGTCGTTCCCGGATATTCAGCGGGAAGATTCCTAAAGACGAAAATTTTTCAAAATGATTTGTAAGGGAATCGAAAGGCCTTTCACCGATACATTGTATCTACGAGAGGAATATTTCTAATAGGATCCGAAATTTTTAAAAATGGATTATAAATAGAGCGGACCTACGCGGATCTTCAGGCAGGAATATTCCTAGCCTAGGAAAGTTTTCAATGTGGCATTAGATCGATCGAAAGCATATCGGTATTTCCCGTGTACATTGTAATCTTCAGTAGGGATATTTCTAGTCGGATCGGAAATTATGTTTTAAAGATTATTTAGTCAGAATTTTCTAATAGATCTTTTGCTTATTAGCCCAATGCGCTTTTCTTTTAAATTTTATTAGTAGCTTTAACCGCTATATTACTTACGACAAAAAAAAATATTGATTAAAACATTGTCATATGAAAATTCAATGCAATATTTTTATAAACATTTTGCGGTCTTTATTAAAAATCTGCTTGAAAATGTTAATTGCTGCATATATCTGATGATTGTGCCGTTCCGACGTAGTCTAGTGGTCTACATGGCGGCCTGCAATGTGGCAGATGGAACCTAGGTTCGAATCCCGACGTCAGCATAGATGATTGAAAAAAAAATCCCTTTTCTATGTTGTCTGCTTCTTCATCTTCCTTTCCAGGTCTGGAATCATTCCTTAATGATTTTCTGTGGAAGGCAACGGGAAACCACCTCAGTAACCTCAGTAACCTTGGCAATTCCCATGGGCTCTTCTAGGGGTTTGCCTTCATTGCAATCCTAGAGCACCTTTGAACAAGGATACCTTTCAAGTCTTCGTCGGACTCGAAGATTGTACTTCGATTAAACTTGATACAATAAAAATCTAATGGTTGTAAGTAAAATTCATAAGGAATCAGATGAGTAAACAGGTTGTAAAACCTGTTTTTTGCTTGCAAGAGATCATGGGAATGAATAAAAAGTTCCCCATGATAAAGAATCTATTGAAAATGTATATTTGAAGAATTTTTTCCCTTAACTATCTATCAGGATTGCGTTGTAAAGTTTTTCTGTAACGGTAGCCTGAAATGAAAAATAAAACATTAAAATGTTGCATGCATCTAGTAAAAGACTTCTGAAAGAAGAAATAATAATAATAATAATATAAGTGGCACTAATGTTTTATTTACTAATCAGATTGCTTTAACTGGCGATAAAAGTGGCAGAATGTTGTCATGTGCGGAAAAACAAGATGGAAGCAGAGAATTTGCTAGAATCTAACTTGAACCAGGGTTGCCAACTCGAAGACTTGAGATCTCTCTTCTGGTCTTCAAAAAAACCACCGAAACAAACCTCCAGATTTCGTATATTTTATGAAATACAGCAGTTCAACTAAAAAAATAAAAACTTCTTTGCTGTTTCTCGTCAGAACCTAAATAAAAAAGAAATGAAACGGCCTCACTCATCAAAACGCATCAAATTTTCTTATAATTCCCAAAGTAGCTCCACGTTTTTACCAAATTATCGTGTAAATAGTGCGAAAAACTTCTGATTAAGACCTGAAACCTCTCAATTCCAAGTGGTAAACATCTTAATTTCCTTCTGTCCTTTGTTTTCCCATCGCTCACCAATCAAAAACCTTGATTTGGAGGGATACCTCTGATGATTGGCAACACTGCTGGTGAGTAATTTATTCCTGATAAGCAGAAGATTTAACGACATTTACAAATATTGTGTTTTAGGAGTTTAAAAAAGCTCTTAGTGTTTTTCCCATTATTTTCGAGACTTTAAAAAAAAAAAAAAAAACTTCAACACGAAGCAATCTGAAATTTTTGTAGATATTTTCAGGTTTGTAGTGCCATACTTACATTACAACCGAACACGAGATTCCTTGATTTACCTGTTGTCTAATAACAAGTTGTTTATACTTACTTCATATTTCGGTTCATGTATGTAAAATTAGAACTTTGCTATTGAAAATTAAATAACTCCAGTGGGCAAGTCAACTTTGACATGATCGGTGCAATGTGCTATGGCAGTACAAACCTGAAAAATATGCAAAAAAAAGTAGCATATAAGACCATTAGTCATTTGAATTTCTTAATAACCATTCTGTCAGGAAGTAATGTTTATCCGCTAATTGCTAATCACCGGATCTAATGTCTGCAAAGACTTAATAGGCTATACGTACATAGGAAAGAATAAATCAATTCAAAGTTTTGTATTAAACACAAAATCAAAGGACCTTTAAAAATAATTTGCAATCTATCAAACACTTGAGTAGTTAAAAGTGATACTACAATTGATTAAAAGTAGTTTATTCAATACCTTTGTAATTCAAGGGTCAAGAATTTTCATCAGAACCTTCTAGATTCGCAATTGGTGTACAACTGGGCAGGAGAGTTGTTGACGCCGAAGCACTCCCAGCGTAAGCGATGCCATTTGAAAATGGAATGTCTACATCCCGATTTTACAGTATTCGGGCGACTATGAGTAGTGGCCACTTTGTATCGGAAGTGCCTACATTGGATCGAGGATTCATGTTAGTTCTCAGCATTGTTGATTCATTGCGGATAGACCCTATTTTGTCCAATTACCACACTTTCGCGATTCGATCAATGCCCCTAAAGCGAGAAGTAGCCTCGACCGGAAGTCGACTTTTTGCCCAAATCATCCAGGCCATAAGGAATCCAAGGATTTAGGACTCATGGGGCTCCGCTTGGGCTGTGGAAGGAGTTACAAACACACATACACGGACACGAGAATCCCAATATGGAATCACGAAAAAAAAAACGTTGTAAAAGTCAATTTCTAAATTCATATAATCATGTACGTTTGCTGTCACGGTATTTCAGAAAACAATCATCCCAAATATCTGAAAATGTAGGAGTTTGAGGTTTTGTGCATTTGCCCATAATAGTACGGTGGGTACACCAAAAAAAAAAAAAACTGCACTTTTTGATTGGAATATGCCACTTATGGTAATAGTTGATGCCAAAACGACTTTTCAGATATGGAGGCACTTCCAAATCCGTGCAGGAACCAAAATGGCGGTCGTTAAAGATGGCAGCCAGGACAGCATTACATTGTTTTGTAACTCAGCTTGTAATGGTCCGATTTTAATTTTCTTTTTTTTTTTTTTGTTTGAAAGCTCTTGTGAAAAGGAAACTTTTTTGTTCCTTCACATTTATCTATAAAACTTAGGGATTTGCACAATTTTCAAAAAACTGAAAATTTTACTTTTCTTATGATCAATATCCCATTTTTTTCCACAAAAAATGGTTTATGTCAATGCAGTTTCGTATATGCCAAAAAACACTTATATTTAATAAGCAGCAGTGAATCTAATTATTTTGAAAACTTCATTAAATTAAGGAAACAACTTTTAAGTAAAAAAAAAACAAATCCTAAGAAACACTCATGTAAATATGTTATGTTATTTTATGTAGTGAATGTGGGTGGCAGAGAAGCCAACCGGAGATCTATTGTACAGTAATACCTTGAGATACGAGCATAATCCGTTCCAGGACGCGTATGTTCGGGACGCTCGTATCTCAAGGTATTACTGTACTATCCCACGAAATAAGGACAGATGAGAGAAAGTATGGTGGGAGAAGTGCAGTGGAAATGGGAGGACCCCGAGAAAACCTGCCCAGTGCGGATCGTCCACCATCACGAAACCCACATGAGAACCGAACCCCGGTACTCAGAGGTGAGAGGCCGATGTCCTCATGTAAATAACTGGTGAGATCATCTTCTTCATCTTCCGATGCATCCCTGGAACAAAATAATTATATAATATTATTATATGAAGGCATTGATTCAACAAAGCAATATTATGATAATAAAATTGTGAAACGAATTAAAACAAAAGAGTAATTTTTTAGTGTTGTAATAATATAACTCAAAAAAATACACCTCACTCAATCTTTCTTCGATATTTCAACCCTTTAATCAATGGTTTTCTTCAGGAAAATATTTACATAAATAAGAAAAGGTCATTCTTTTAACAGAAAACAGAATAACAATCATGAAATTTAATATCATGTTGAAATTTTTTAGATGCATTATCGCAGCTTAACTTATTTGCATTTTTGCAGCTTAACTTACCTGCATTGTAGTGATTGCTGTTAACATATATTTCATTTTAATAATAAAAACGCCGTTAAAAACTCATTACATATGAATATCAAAATGTTGAATATTCTTAGTTAAGATACATTTGTCAAAATAATTAAACTCTTTAATATTTTCTATTGTTTTTATATAATATGGGTCAATAAGTTACTATTAATGTATCTTAACTAAGAATATTGAACATTTTGATATTCATATGTAATGAGTTTTTAACGTCGTTTTTATTATTAAAATGAAATGTATCTTAACAACAATCACTTCAACGCATGTCAGTTAAGCTGCAATAATGTATCTAAAAAATGTCAAAGTGGTATTCAATTTCATGATTGTTATTCTGTTTTCTGTTTATGTGAAGAAGAAGAATGATCTGTTCATTCTTTTCTTATTTACGTAAATATTTTCCTGAAGAAAACTCTTGCTTAAAGGGTTGAAATATCGAAGAAAGATTAAGTGAGGTGCATTTTATTGAGTTACCTTATTTCAATATTAAAATATCTTAGAAGATTTAACCTTTTAATGTATTTATTGCTGCATTGTCGACCCTCAGTGCAGTTCGTGTGCATGGAACCTTTGAGCAGGAGCAACGTGTCCGGCATCCAGAGCAACTACACTGAACCAATTCTCTGCAGTCTGCCATACTAGAAGGTAGCAAAGACCTGACCGACGTTCACTCCTCAGCATCCATGGTCCATCCCCATCCTTCTGGATCTAGAATGTTGTCCATTCCTGAGCACTCACGACCTCAAACTTGAACTAAGTTCTTTGGCTTTGCTCGAACAAAAGTTTCCTCCACAACAATTTCTGATTTGCTAAATCAGATAAAGAGTTAGAAGCAGAAAAAGTTAAAGTCAATACCAATGATAACATAAAATTTATTCTTTCTTAGAAAAGTGAAATTTTAATGACAGATAAAACAGTTTCGAAATGTGATTTTTTTTTCTTTCAAAGAATTTAATAAATTAAAGGAACTAAAGCTTTATAGTTTCTGTAAAGTATCAGTAGAACTAAAAGCTTAATGTTAAATAAACATAGTACTTTTTATGTTTTTACCTTGGAGCTTCCGAAAACGGTGGCATGTTAAGATATAATTATCTTTGTAAAAGAATAAAGAAGTCGGATAGGTAACATCCATTTTCCTACTTTAAAATTCATGCTAAAAAATTTTTTATATGAAACCGGATAGATCAACATGCATATTCCGAATAAACTTGAATTCTACAACGTTTCTGTTCGAAACCGGATAGGCTGAAAGGAGTATTCCAACTTTAAATAATCTCTAAAAAAAATTTTATTCGAAACCGGACAGATCAACAGGCATATTCCGGATAAATTTGGATTCTACAACGTTTCTCCTGGAAATTGGATAGGCGGACATGAGTATTCCAACTTTAAATAACATTCTAAAAATTTTTGTTCGAAACCGTATAGATCAGCATGCATATTCCGAATAAAATTGCATTCTACAATGTTTCTGTTCGAAACCGGATAGGTGGACTTGAGTATTCCAACTTAGAATGTTCATTACAAATTTCAGAATATTATTTAAAAATTATTTTACGAAACCAGATGCAGGAAAATGCATGTTGCTACCTGAAATAACATTCTTAAACTTTAGTGTTCGAAACCGGATAAATGGACATTCGGATTCGGATTTAAAATTGCACTTTAAACTTTTCTTTTTGAAACCGGATAGACGAACGTTAATATTCCGGCTTGATATTCAAATTTTTTTTTTTCGAAACCATAAACACAGGCGTTTGAACACTAATTTATTTGAAGTTCGTATATCAACTTAAAATTGCATTTAATTTTTTTTTTTGTTCGGAACCGGATAGACTAAGATACGTAAAATTCTAACACGTTCTAAAAATTTCATTTGTTTTAAACCTTTTCTTCTGAATTTAGACTACGCCTATCACAATTCTTTTTTTATTTTTACCATGAGGCTATTCGAAAAAAAGATGACATATCAATTATTATTATTTGTTTTTAATCAAAATAAAGATTTTTAAACTTACCAAGATTCATTATTACAAAAAGACTTATTACTTTGAGACTTTAATGTAAAATAAACTATAAAATATATTTCTTTCAATTTTCTGTGATTTAATTTCTGCATTTGAGTGCAAATTTAATTAATCGCAAAACATCTCAACATGAAAAAGCGAAGATTCACATACTCTTTTTCATCATTTTCTAAGGAGGTTTTTTTTCATTATCGTTAAGGAAAACTTAAGTGTCAAACTCTAGTTATATCCTCCATTTCTCTTGGTTTGTAAGCAGGCTAGCAGAAAACACATTTAGAGCTAATAAATGTTGGTGATATTTCATTACAACTTAAGGCTGAAATCCCATAACTAATGATTTAATATTTGCATTTTAATTGATAGAGGGAAAAGAAAACAAATTCTCAATGTTGATTTTCCGTTGGTGTAGGTCCAATAAGTTTGCTTTCGTAGTTCAGAACTGTAATTACGGATCCCGCTGCCAAATCTAAAAGCAAATGCTAAGTTATATTTGATCTTCAAAAAAAAAAAAATTCTGCAGCCTCAAATTTTGCAGGGTTTTTTGGGACTAAATTATTAGAACTCTTAGAAATTAACTTTTGCTTTTTTTTTTGTTTTTAAAGGAATAAAAACGTTGATTCTGAAAATCGAAATGAAAGTGTAGGGAAAGTAAGAAAACACGAAGGGAAAAAAACGGAAAATGTTCATTTTCTCTTAAGATGAATTTGCAATCACAGCAAATGTCGTATTGATTTCTGTTTTTAAAAATTCAGAAATTTTATGGTAACTGGAGGCGAAACTGATTAGCAAACTTTACAGCCAGACTTTCGGTTCTAGCAATCTGCAAATAATGCTTTATTTATCTCCGAGCTAATTTATTTGAAGTTTACATTTTAGTGAAATGCAACTACATAAACCAAGCGTAATATAGAGTATTAATACATAAATAAATATATATTTGTAAATTATAAATTATATTAAAAATATATATTACTCTTTGTATAAGTAAGACTTTGTTTATAAGTCTTTGAGGGAAAGGTCTACTTTAACCCTATCCCCACATTTTCTTTTCTTGCGGAGGGAAGTCATTAGAATGTGTCTGTGTGGGTATGTGTATAATACTGTCTCCAACAACACCAACTGGCAGTCATAGCCCCATGAGTAATTCCTCGTTGGTCTCCTCATGGCTAAGAGATTTGGGAAAAAGTCAACTTTCTCCTAGCCACTTCCGGTTTTAGGTTTCAGGGCCAGCAAAATAGTTTTGATTGGATAAAGTTCTGGTCTATCTATACTGAAACGACTGTGCTGAGAACGTAGATGATACCTTCGACTTAACGTGTCCACTTCCGGTTCCGTATTATTGAAATGCTCGAGTTGCAGCTACTGTCCTGCAAGCCCATTTCTATATCAATGTATACTATGGAGGCCGTTATGAAAACTGTTTTGACCAGTGAATTAAAGTGGCTTGAATAAATAAGTTTTGCGTGCCAATCAGTAGTAATGCCACTTTTAAAATACAAGCGTTTGATGTATTGCAAATTGTATAATGTCCCATGCTTTTATTTTACACAAAAAACTGCGAATTGATTTGTTTTTCTTTTGTATTTTTACTTAGACTGCATATTCTTTGTGAAAAAAGAAATAATTGGCGTGCCAGCTTTTAATAAGATCTTCAAGTAAATCTATGGTTTACTATCGATGAGTCGGTCGTCAAGTTTCAGCATTCTTATGTACTTATATTATTTATGGCCGCGCGGTTGGCGTTGTTGTCGTTACGACATTGGCTTCTCACCTCTGAGTACCGAAGTTCGGTTCTCCTGTGGGTTTCGTGATGGTGGACGTTCCGCGCTGGGCAGATTTTCTCGGGGTTCTCCCGTTTCCCCTGCACTTCTCACATCATACTTTCTCAGTCTTTCTCTCCATCTGTCTTTCCTTGTGTGAGTTAGTACAATAGATCTCCGGTCGCTGTGCTTGGCTTCCCTGCCACCCGCGTTCACCCCAAACTTAACCATATAAACTTATGTTTATAATTACATGTTTATAATCCACATAAGCTTAAACATATTTATCGTTGCAGAAAACTTTATAGACATTTGTATATCAAAGTTTCTCGGTCTAAGGCCATTTTCTACCAAAATATCGTTTGGCAAAGTTTATCTTTTGTAAATATTTCAGATTCTATAAATCAAGGCAAAATTCATAAACCACGAACTTTTCAACACGACTTTAAGTAAATATGCAAACAGCATTTTATTTAGTCGGACTATTTGTTTAAAGTTAATGCCCTTAAACCAAGACACAATCCAAAATTGTACAACTCTTTAAACAAGTAAAATGTTAAAATACAAAGATAAAACATTAAGAAAATATGTCTTTAACATTAACATTTTGCTTATTGAGCAACGTCAATTTGTTACTCTTAGAGATACCTAAATCTCAATTTAAAATTTGATTATCGTAATCAGTGTGCGATTTGTGATTTTACCAGAGGGGAAAGATGACTAATAGGTTCACTATCAGAATTAATTTTAAATATTTTTTTTTAATAATCCATGTAATATTGTGTTTCACGTAGTCTTCCTTAGTTTGTTGTTTAAATTCTTTTTTATTTCGTTGCATTTTCATTGTAAGCTGAAGAAGAAGAGACGATTTCTCTTTGAAAATTTCATTTTAATAAATGTATATACAGTAAAACCTCGTTAAGTCGTCACCCGGATAAGTCGTCACTCGGCTTAAGTCGTCGTTTTCCTTTGGTCCCGACAAGGTCTCATAGACAATAATGTAAAATAACCCTCTTTTACTCGTCACCAAATTTAATTCTACTCCGGATAACTCGTCACCCTCAAAAATGGCGAAAAGCATCTTTATTCTCCATTTTGCCTGCTATCTTTTCAGCCCCGCCCCTTCACTCTAAGAAAGCCTAGCCTTTACGGGAAATTTTCACGTGGGAAATTCACTTGGGAAATTACACACTTCTCACTGCGACTCTTGTCAAGAGTAGACGTTTTTCTTGACCGCTACTGAGTGTGATTTTATTTCATAGCGAGTAAGCCCCGAAAATTTAAAAGTGATCGAAATTGTTTGTCTTCCTCCAAATGTAACTGCACTTCTTCAGCCTTTAGATCAAGGAATAATTCTTGACTTTAAACGAAAGTACAAAAAAATGCTTGTAAAGGACATGATAAAAGCCTTGGATAGGAACGAAAAGCTAGAAGTTTCGGTTTTAGATACGATTAACTATGTGCACAAAAGTTGGAGTTCCATTTCATTACAAAGTGTTTCGAATTGTTACCAGTAATCAGCACCTTCATCAATCAACACTGTTGGATTATTTTAATGCCAGTAAAAGAAAATAAAATGTGGTAAGTATAAAATGTGTTTTTTTTTTTATTTTCCACTCATTCATTTGCATGTATTGATTTCTGAAATCTTGTTTTCTCACCGAATCCTACAGCAATTCATAAAAATATTGTATTTCAGTGATTTTTTTTTTTTTTTGTTTTGTTTTTTTCAAAAATGCCCACTCCGCTTAAGTCGTCACTCCGCTTAAGTCGTCAAAAATGTTCGGTTCCTTGAGTGACGACTTAACGAGGTTTTACTGTATATGTTTTATTACATTTATTTATGTGAGTATGTTGTGGCGTAATATTAAGAATTCCAGAAGAGAAGAAATAAGGAAGAAACATGGTATAAGTACTTATAAGTTTAAATATGTTTACCATGCCTCCCCTAAAAACTGACTTACAGGCACACAGAAACTTACATGTTACGTAGGGATAGGCCTAACAGATTATTAATGTATTAAATCATGATTTCTTAAAATATACTTATTGGTTTAGTAATTACATAAAAAATAACATTCTTTGGTCCTGGAAGTACTGAAATCCAAATGTAATAAACAATGAGACTTACATAAATCAGTTGAAGAGACGAGATGAATGTTGTTCCTTTGGTGGTTTTCCTGTTGGTTTATCCAAGGCACTGTGATGTTAGACTTAATCCATTTTATCGCAAACTGTTGTGCATTGAAGCAATGTACTGGAGGACCATTTATTGAGATAAAAAGCAGATTTGAAAGTGTTGCAATTTGTAACTTGTTCCTTTGATAAGTCAATAAAGATAAGAAGAAATAAAGATAGACAAATTACTATTCCAGAAAAATACAAATTTTATTTTTGTTTCAGCGAAACTAATTCTTCTCTAACAATTAAATATTTATGTAAATCTAACAAATCCAGTGGGTGGGAAATAATTATCCCTATTAGGGATGTAGCCTTGATATTCAGAGGTTGGGATAGTCCAAGCCAGTAGGGGAGGGGGAGATTGCAAATACTCCCCCCTCCTTACAAATCGCACCCTGATCATAAGATAGTAATTTTTGAGGTTTCGTTATCAGAGACCAACGGACGACAAACGAAAAACTGGATAAACATAATCCAGATGTCCGCATTTCAAATGAAACTGCATTCTGAAACTATTTTGTTCGAAGCCGGAATGGCGGACATGGTAGTTCAATTTAAAACCGGATAGATGTTACTCCGACTAAAAATTAACTTCTAAATAAGTTTTAAGCATTTGAAATTGGATTTAAAGATAGATTTATTCTGATGTGACATTCTACAACTCTGTAACTCCTCTAATATTTCTTAAATAACATTTTTACATTAGACATCCTGTCGACTGCATTTAATATCTTCTTTAAGATACAATATCTCTTTACGTAAACAGAAAACGTCTTCAGATTAGTGAGGGCAGAAAAAACACTTTTCCTCTTTCTCTCTAGAATTCGTAAAAAATCCATAGTTTATACTTAACAATATATACTTAACTTTATTATTCCAAAACGAATAGACAGACATACGTATTACTTCGAACACGCTAAAACAGCTAGACAGATTTTGTCAAATCAGACAGGATGCTTATTTGTGAAAAACTGATGTTTCAGCTTTGTATATTCAGTCCCATTATTTAAGCAATGAAAGGCGAGCTTGTAACTGTTTATATAATTACGTTGTAATTTTTAAATTATAAAATAATAAAAAGAAGCCCTCATGATTCCAATTATTACATTAATGAACTAAAATTAGCCAACTGCCTTATAAATGTAGGGTTTCTTTTAAACCACCCTGTAGTTGGTATCAATCGTAGATTAGGTATCTTTAACAAAATTCCCTAATGAAATTTTTCGATATTTTCTGCAGCGATGAAAGAAGGAGAATAATTTTTACATTATTTATGAGTCCATAATAGATCTAGAACTTTCCCTATTCTCGGAGCTCGGGGCTGTAAAGCAACCGTTTTCAGTTATTCTTGAATTTGCATTTTCTATTTTTTTTTTTTTTTTTGGCATCGGGAAACGAACTGTCACAGAAATTTCTTATCGTCGTTTCGGTTTATATAATTAATTAAAAAACATACCGGTAAAAGAAAAGAAATTTATTAAATATAATATCAACATTAGAAATTGTAATATAATCCTTCCCATTACATTAGGAATGCGAAACCTCATTACACAACTTGATCATTTGGTCTGGTCTGTCTTTCCTCTGGTCTGTCCATTTATTCACTCATCACGCTACGACGGCTATTCAGATTTCCATCAAATGAAATAATTGACGTAAAACTTAGGGTCATTTAATTAACTCTTTACTCCGCCCATCCCTGAAAAATGACTCAGAAATCTCTCACTAAGTAGGTAAACGGGTTTATTTGAAATTTGTTCATTTATCGTCCAACTAAAAATATGAGCATGATTATTTTCAGCTTCAGCCTCTCAGACCTCGAAATAGGCGTTCCAAGCACTGCATACTACGCGATGGAAAACATATACTGTCCCACCTCGCATTCGAGAATTCTTGAGATTTCTGCGCATGTCAAGAATATGAATCCATTTCCAAAACAGTCTAGTCAATCCGTCTCGCTGAAAGTTTAATCCGTCTGGTTTATTATTAAATATCGAAAAATTAGCCTTTATTTTGTGAATATTAGACTTTTGAAAATTATAATTATTTTGTTAAGACTTGAAAATTTTACTTAGAATAAAATTGTAAAATATTGTAGTCGCCCTACTTCCCTTCAACACAAATCGACGGTTCTTGGCACTCTGCCAAGTGGAGATCTTCTATCCGTGGTTGGACAGTACCATAGTGGGCAAATTACAGTGGCGTCATTGGTTTATGTAATCACTGATGCCTATGTTACTGTTAGGGGCCGTTCAAGTATTACGTAAGCACATTTTTAGTCATCATAGACGCTCTCCCTTGCGCTTTCGTAAGATTACCAAATCATTAACAGTAAATACCACTGAATGATAAATTAAAACAGTCAAAATTATATCAAAATTTTAACGAGTGCAAGTTTGTCTGTCTTCAGCATTGCTCTGATTGCCCCCCCCCCCCCTCCCTTGAATGCTTAAATAATACCTGAACGGCTCCTTAGATCATCGTAACAATGATTTTTAATTATCACTGTCTAATAGAAAGAATATGTACGTCAATGTAATCATTGGACACTGTGTAACAACGTTACACAGAATTGTTAGATAGACTATATGTAATATTAACTTGTACGTAGCGTTATCATAATAAAAGTTTAATACAAGGTAAAACTTAATATTATGCTAAAGTAGCTCAACGTGCAAAAATAGTAACAATCTACCTCACATTGTGGAACAGTAACATAGTACATAATGCATAGTACATAACATTTTCACTATTCTTGAGTTAACACTTTGAAAATGGGATACGTAATGAAAAGGTACCGTTCCGACGTGGTCTCGTGCGTAAGAAGGCGGCCTCTCACAAGGCAGGTGCATCGGAAGCTGAGTTCGATTCCCGGTCGCGGCTGGTTTGTTTCAATTTCTTTTCCTGTGTTTGTCCGCCTCTCCTTCACTTTCTCTTCTGTCTGAAACCATTTCATAATGACTTCCTGAGGAAGGTAATGGGAACCCATCTCAGTATCTTTCCCCAGGTGATTCTTTGGGAATTCTGGAGAATTTCATAGAATGTTAACCAGTCTAAGGACTGAATTAACTTTAAAAAAAAGGAAAGGTAGAATATACGACCGTAAAAGAATTTTCTACATTTTCAAATTCTATATATCTTGTAATTAACTGAGTATGTGAAATCTTATCATTCCACTTAAACATTTTTCTTCTATGTTTGTCTCTTTCTCTTTGTCTGATTATAATTTGACACTAAAACGGCTAGATAGATTTCTATAAAATATGGTACATTACTTATTCGTACTCCAATCTAATAAAAAAATTTAGGCTCATTTATTTTGATCTCCCCCACTCCCATCAAACAAAAGAGCCTTCGAAATCTCACGCTGAAACGGCTAGGCAGATTTATTTAGAAATTGGTACAATGACTATTTATGGTCCACCTTAAATATAAGCCCAGTTATTTTGACCTTTACTCTCCTCCCACAATCCTTAAAGCAATAGTTAGCTGAAAGTTTACATACTCTTTTATACGGTATGTAAGTTATTTTCTTAATAAAAAAATTGCCTTTCAAATGTAAAAATTTTAGTGTCGCATAAGTTAATAAAACAAAGAGAAATTTAGCAATGTCTTAGATATCGATTAGTGTCTAAGAAAGTTATTTGTTGTAACTAAGCTGCTAAGTTCAACTAACTGGTGGAACATATTTTAATAAAATTAAAACCCTCCTCAAACTTACTTGGATTAGCAATCTTAAAAGCATAACTAATCCTCATTAAAACAAATGAGTTTTAAAGGTCACTCGTTAATGTTACATAAAATAATTAAATTGTAGCTTGTTTATTATATAAAACGAATTGCATTTAGAAATATACTGCAATTTTAGTTATTATAATGTATGTATTACATTTTAACTACTTAGAAATACACTGCAATTAATGTAACGGGAGAACAATGTGACGGCTTTTAGTTGAATCATTTGTAATTTTTTCATTTACGTCGAGAAATGTCTCTAACGACTTCGTCGCTGAGGGCGAGCTTCTGCATCTAATGCTGGTCTGGCCTACATTTGTAACAGACTAAAAAAATTAACATTGAAATTTAAATTTTAATCTAGTAAGCTTACATTAATGAGGTTGTTTTTTTCTCTGGCTCTTCTCTCATTTCGTCACACACGCAGAGGGAGTGATAAGAGATAATTAATAATAATTTGAATGTAGTCCTCCTGGCCTACTGGATAAGACGTCTGACTTCGGATGAGACGATTGCAGGTTCGATTTCTGCAGCGGAAGTTTCGTTGTAGAAATTATTTTTATTTTCACTTCCAAACACAGAGGAAGTGCTTCGATGTAGACAGATCTTGAAAACTATATAAGAGATGAGAGTAATACAAAAATGAGATATACGTTCAGCTACACCATTGCGTAGTGGGGACCATTTTGGAGGGTAGGGGACGGAAGGTGAAGATTAAAATTGTGATTCTCCTTTTTCTTTTTAAAAATAAGTAAGTATCGTATTAAATTTGAAAGAAATCAGTTTTAGCTAGGGATTTCGATGTCATCTGTTATCATAAAAAATCTGTTGGGAATTGAACTCAGTCCAGAGCCTGCAGCGCTTGGCTGTCGGAACCATTGTCATTAGCATTAACGTTCGGGGATCACGTTTGAGTTTTTGAAATCGGATTAATTTTAATTTGCATAAAACGATTAGCTTAAAAAAATAATTTCCTTTGTTTATGCCCAAATCACACCAGCATATTGTTTCATCATTGATTTGCTTCATTGAAATGATCATTGTTTTCACTGAAGTGATCCCTGTCCTTTATTTCCACCTTATCGACGAAACATGATGAAACAGCGCATATGATTGGCAGAGCGCTAGCCATGGGCGGATTTAGGTCTTGATATCTGGGAGTGCGAGCTCACCGGAAGGTATGAGGTATTTGTATACCAAATTCAAACACGAAAACCCAATTTAAATGGTCCGTTTTTAGACCTAAAAAAGTAGCCTATTTCTTTTAGCTAACAATAACCCTTTCGTATTTTATGTTACAGCTCATTACAATTGTTAAAAGTAACATTTCATTTGTATAATTATTAACCATAATAGACTAATAACGTCACCGCTAGAAAAACATTTTGAGAAATTTTTTGAACTTGACTCGTTTTGTGAAGTTTGTTAATAAAGAACTAAGGAATCTAAAAACGTATATAACAAATCTGATTAAGTGAATTTATTAAAAATACAAACTTCACAAGAAAACATTTGAATCAAAAGACTACTTTTGAGTTATTACTGCTTCATTAATATCTAATGTCTTTATTATATTTAATGTTTTGTGCCAAGTTACCTTATTTTCGTGCACCTTTCGATAAAACAAATTCGCAAGTTTCTCATAGTCCACGGCTTTCACAATATCACTTTCCGAAAACAGAACCATCAAGTCTAATAGTCGTTCTTCATCCATTGTCGAACGCAGCCAGTTGTTTATTCTTCGCATAGCTGAAAATATCCGTTCACAAGTTGCGCTGTTGGATGGCAAAGTAAATGCAATACACATCATCTTATACAAGTTAGGGTAGGTTCTATCATTGACGCTTTCGATCAGAGCTGGAATAACTTTTTTCAGTGAGGAAGTTTCAAATTTATTAATACATTTTCAGTGTCCTTTTTTTTCTCGCATAACGAGATTTGCGATTTGCCTTTCCGCTTTCACCGATTTTACATTGACACTTGCTATGGAATAACTGTTTATGAAGAAAACACTTTTTTTCAACATTTAAACGCAAAATTTATAAAATTATTATAACAAAAAACATTTTTATTTATCTGTAAAAAAAATTATCATCCCACAAATCTGGGGAGTGCGGCGCACCCGTAAATCAGAGTTGAGCTCGATATTATGGCGAAAGATTCCCCAGTTACGAAAAGACGGCGTTTAATCTTTTTTTAGAGGTTAAAATCGTGTTTTGGCAGCGCAATTTCGGTAGAATTTGAAATGACTTTTAGCAAGCTGTCAATCTCTTCGAAACTAATTGTATATTGCATTCAAGCATCTCTACTATTTAAGCGAAAGCGAGGTGAAACAGCGGCAAATCTCACAGGCCTCTGCGAGCGTAACGAGCTGAAGAAATCTCTCTTTAAAAAGTTGTCAAATGCAGATTCTAACGCATAGAATTAGTTTATTTCAGTAAAAATATTATTTATTTTCGAAAGATAATCTCCTCACTATGATACTTAATTTATAATAGCTTTCCGATTGAATCGAAACGGTGGCAAAATGGCGCCGGTTGGCTTCTTCGCTCTCGAGCTCGTCTGTTCTGATTGGAGCTTTCACTAATTACCATCATTGAAAACATCGATCGGATAGAGCAGTTTCTAAATTTTTTCGTCATTGAAATCTATGATGAAAATGGTCAAGTGAGGCAAATCACACGATCATAGACCTCAATGATAGGGTCAATGATTGAAAACAATGATGAAAAATATGATGGTGTGATTTGGGCATTAAGACAACGAATATTAATCGAAATCTGCATTATTAAAAAAATCTAGTGTAGGTCTGCTAGATTACGTCTACCAATAATTGAATTTCGCAACAATTTGCACGTGCATTGCCAGGCAACAAGAGTATTGTTGTTTGGTCCAAAATGTCCGCGACAATGGAATTTCTATGTCCAGCGGTTCCAAAGTTACTACGGTGCGCGAAGACATACTCACGGACACAGAGAAAGTCGAACTGATTTGAGAAGCCTCATTTTCCTATTGGAAATTAAGCCAGAAAAAGAAAAGATCAGTAAGAGGCCATTATTGGACATACTGAGATTCAAGAAGAATATCCAACTGTTCAAAAGCTATTGGGAGGGGAGGAACTTACTCTTATTTTCCAAGAGAAGTAGATTGATGAGGAATTGTTTAATCATGAAATTAATTCAATTCAAGAAATTAGTTTTATTTAAAAAACTTTCAGTGATCTAAGCGCTTTACTGAAAAGTGTTCCGATTTCATGGAGCGCTTTTTCATCTCTTTGGGGCCGTTCAAGTATTATGTAAGCATTACAGGAGGTTCAAGCTTTGCTTATTTTTGTAG
>JAFIDM010000007.1:5623530-5635048 GCA_023159025.1 Thereuonema tuberculata
AGGCAAATTGAATTGCAATAAAGGCTTATAACCATCTTTTCCAGATGTTCTTTTTTTTCTTTTGCTTAATGAGATGTTCTCGTACATTGGCTGCAAAGAAAAAAAAAAGATCATCGATCGTTTTTTAAACCCGAAGGCGAATGAACGATCCTTTTTAGAAAGTAATTACAATCACTCTTTGCTGTTACACCTTGATTGTATTGAAAAGCTAGACAAGTAAGCTCTTCATTTCGAAATGAATGAACCGGAAAAATGATACTAATGTAGGTTTTAATTTAGCTTCTATTCTGGTTTTAGAACTTCTTTTTTTTCCTTTCTGTCAAGGCGCGTTACGCCTGCGTTTTCGATTGAACTGTGTTGATAGCATATGTATACGTACGCCAAGGAAAGTATTGCCCCCACTACATACGAAGAAAAACGGCAGTTTTTTTGTTTTTCATTACTTTTAATGTCAAAGTTTAGCTTTACAAGTTATTAAGAAATTAAAAATAATTTTTCTAATGAGTAAACTTCTTCAGGCTCAAGAAGTGCCTAAAAGAAATTAAGGCTTACGTTCTAATTTTTTTTTTAAATATGAAAAACTAATATTTTTGTCCAATTTTGGCACTTATTATTTTAATTATTACTGGCAACCTGCAAATCTTTTGATCCCGAGGATCTTTTGATCTTTGATTCCGAGGTGATTTTCTCAGTCACCTGATTTTCGTGCGTGTATGGTGAGAGTGGTTGCAGGGAAGGCGATCATTTGGGTCTTCAGAAATGAACGGTTTAGTATTGACATTATCTCACGTGACTAACGGTTGATTCAAGTCAAAGAAAAATGAAATGTAAACATCCTCAATATTATACCTAAACATTTGACACCTTATTTGGATTTCTGTGTCATGGTTTCGGAGGAATAGCGAGCAGAAAAAAGAACAACATTTCTTTTATATATATATTTTATTCAATTACTATTTTAATTTAAAAAATTTAAATATTAAATTATTATTTTAATAATTATTAATTATGAATCAAAATACATTTTAAAAATTAAAACAACAAGGATTTAACTTCTGTTTTTATAATATTTTTTTATATTTTTAACAATAATATAATATTTTTATATTACTTAAATTGTGATAAAAGTTGTAGACGAATGAAAATGAAAAAAGTACTGGGGGGGGGGGGGGGCTAACACCACCTTAATAACGACGAAAATGATGAAGTTCAAATGGTAAATTTGTTGGCCAGAAGAGTTGGGTGACTGTGAGAGTCGGGGATTTTTTCCCTTCACCTGACGGACCCCAGGGTTCACCTGGCTTTCTATCAAAGCGTATCGTGGAGATGGAAGACGTGTGAGCGTCGAACTGATTCTTCAACCTCAACTTCGTCCCGTTAAACCATTAATCGCAAGAGCCTTATCTCATGCACTGCCTATCTCTGACGAGGATAAAGGTTTGGTTTAAGCACATTTAGAACCATTTTTGCACATTTAGAAGCATTATTTATAGCTTATTAAATTTTGGTATACGTAAACGCCTTTTATCGGTGTAATAATCCTAAATAGGATGCCTCAGTAGTTCCGACAATAGCACGGATTCACTGAAAAAGATTATCTCAGCAATATAGATTCCAAATAATTTGTTTTGATTGGCTACGAAAACCAAATCTCTGCCAAAACGGCAAAACAATCAAATAGGAGAGAAAGTAACCATATTGAATTACTAAATAAATTAATTCCTGGCATTATCTAATCTGTTATATCTTTATAAATAATCCGATTGTACAAATGATATTAAGTGTTTGATGACGCTATAAATGCCACTTTTACACAAAGTGTGATAAGATTTATTGATGTAAGTGTTTAAGGATTCTTTCTTATGCGAGATAGCACACCGTGTTACATCTCTACGACTTCTACAAAGCTGACTTCGATAGCTGTCGCAGAGTTTAATACAGAATTTTTTTTTTGTATGTTGATTAGCATGGCCTAATTACTATTAAGTTATAACTCAGTATATTTAATTATTAAATGTTACAAACAAAATTTATCTTGATTTAGCAAAATTCCAATCACTACGATTTGAAATAAACCTAAGCACATAGCCCATCTTATCGTTACATCGATTTTGAGGTCACACCTGATGCAGGTGGCCCATAAAACATTTCCGAATTGATATTTCATAAATGATATCCATGTGGTTTATTGATTTGCCATGAAAGCTTTGCATCAAAAAAATAATATTCAAAGATAATAGAATTTTATAATTCTCTAAAATAGGATTAAAAACTATAAAATTTTAAAATATTCATAAAAGAGTCACTTCCAAAATCGGTTCATATTCTAATTAATCTCCTAAAATCCTATTGATTCACTTTAAAACTAACAGTTCATATTTGTAAATACATAAAATGTAAGATATTTAGCTTAATTTATAAATTGGTACCGTATTTTTAAATATAAAGAACAACTGTCAAACAAACATAAAAAAATTAATAAAATGATTTTTAATGATGCTTTTCTTGTTTAAAATGTTCGGTTCATCATTATTGAATAATAATTATTGTAACATATCAGTGCAATGTAAATGATTTAATAGAAAACTAGATGACTGCTTAGGAAGCATCGCATCTGTAACGGAAAACATATTATTTATTCAAAAACACAAATTAAATCAAGCATACTAAAATCTAAAACCTTCAAACTAAAACTAAAAATAAAATTTAAGTTTAAATTCTAAAAACTACATGCATTATAATATTGAAATCCATTTGTAAGAGTAAGAAATTTGCGCAGTTGAGTTGACCATGCATGAATACTCCTGTTGCCTGGCAACGCGCATGTGAACTTCAATTGTTATACCTATGCCGTTTTTTAATAGTATATATTTTTTGAAATAATGAAATAAAGCAAAAACTTCAACTAATTTCGTTATGAAAGTAAGCATTTAACAGTTACTGACAAATTAAATTTTGAAAAAATAAAAATATATTGACTTGACGTAACAATTATATGTGGAGTGTCTGTAATTGAAGTTCATTTATTCCATGCAAAAACTCTACAGCAAAAACTACTTAATGGATTGGCACCAAATTTGCAGTACGTCATAATGACGCCATGGGAAGGACATTTATTGAAAAAAAAATTAGTTCCAAAAATCACCATCAGAGGGCGTTTGTAGGCGTCTCTGATATCAGAAATGCAAATTTCCGTTAGTACATCATTCCACGTATCACTATTTCAGCATTAGTCTCACATGAGTTTCATTCGCATTTTGTGTCAACTCAAAATGATGTTAAGTTTACGAGAACGTGCTTTGCGTTATTTGTGAAATTGTTTTACCAAAACGGGAATTCTGCACCAGAAGCTTTGCGGAGGCTTAGGGCGTAAAGAGGTCTTCGACGAGATCCAATGACTGTGAATAGGTTATCAAAAATGATCCTCAAATTTGAAGAAACAGGATCGTTGAATGTGGAAGCCGGAAGAAGACGAAAGCCTGTTGCCGCGCAGGTGGTTGACGAAGTAGCGACCAAAGTGGAAGAAGACAGGATGTAAAATATCAGGCCAGCCTCAGTGTTCGGCGTGTTGCTTATTCATTGGGGAAACCTGTTGCCATGTCCACAAAATTGTTCGGAAAATTATGCATTACTATCATTACAGTATTTCTGACGTCCAACAACTGCTGCCTTCTAATCTGTGTCAACGAGAGACCTTCGCGCTACAGTTCTTAGCTCGGATCGAGCTAAGAAGTGGCTCTGGAACATTCTCTGGACGGACGAGGCACATTTCCATCTGTAAGGTGCAGTTAACATGCATAATTGTTGCATTTGGGCGAGAGAAAATCCCAATGCATGTCTGGAAATTCCTTTACATTCCCCAAAAGTGACAGTTTGGTGTGGATTTATGCCAACATTCATTGTTGAACCATTTTTCTTCCAAGAGCGTGAGCGCACAGGTTCTATTCCATGTTCTATTACTGCCAATCTATATGCATCATTACTAACCACTTCAGAGATTCCAGCACTCCAACAACACCAGTGTCTTGATTCAATAGTGTTCATGCAGGATGATGCTCCTCCACACATCGTTAATTCTGTTAAACAGATGCTCCGCAATCACTTCACTGATGACCGCGTCATCAGCCGACACTTCACTATTGCCCGCACTCTCACCTGATCTCACCAAATGCGATTTTTGGTTGTGGGTATATCTTAAAGATCTGGTTTATCATGACAACGTAGTAACCTTGGCAGATCTTAAAGCAAACATATTATGTCACGTGCTCAACATTTTCAGGTACATCTTGCGTTCAACAGTTGAACATTCTGCTATTTCAGATGGTAGCAGATAATGATGATCAACATGTTGAATATGTTGTGATGTGACTGTATCCATGTCAGCGCTGTACTGCATTGACGTAATCAGCATACACGCCTACAAACACCCCCTGGTGGTGATTTTGGAACTATTTCTTTTTTTTTTTTTCAATGAATGTTCTTCCCATGGCGTCATTAGGAGGTACTGCAAATTTGGTGCAATTCCAATTAGTAGTTTTTGCTGTAGAGTGCGTAGAATAATTGGCGAACTTTAGTTATTGATACCCTATTTTGAAAGAATAAGAGAGAAGATGGTAGATTTAGAAAATACATACATACACAGTACTTCAATCCGAAGATTGGTTGAAAGTTCACGGACCCTAGTGACCCCCGAAGGGCGACCCCTAGGAGAAACCGTAACTTATTCTTGGGAATAGATACTAGAGTGGATTCCCGTTGCCTTCTTTAGGACGCCATTACGGAATGACGTCAGACCGAAGGGAAAGTGAAGAAGAGGCTTTACAACACAGGAAAGGAAATTGAAACATCCATGCTCACAACCGGGTTTTGAACCCGGACGCCAGCACACTGGCCTCACGGCAGACCGACGCCTGAGACCGCTCGACCATGCTGACGCGGCCAGATTTAGAAAATAATAATTCAATAGTTCCTAATCTTATATTTAAGAATCCGAAACATGTTTGTGACTGGAAAAATATCAAAATCTTAAGCAAAGATTCAAACAGACCTTTTTTAATTAAAATTTTTTGTAGCAGCCTCTTAAATAGAAAATTACTAATGTCAAACAATTTCTGGATTTCTGGATAGTACAGTAATATTTTCTGAAATATTAATATGTCAGAAAATGTAGATAATATATTATATTATTATATATATTATGATGAGACTCATATTTTAGTACTAGATAATGTAAATAGTTTAAAATTAAGTTTAAAATTATATTGTTAAAAAAAATACATAGAAAAAGAATTTTAATGTTAGATAATGTAAATAATTTATATTCGTTAAATTGCGAAAAGTTTTAGGTTAGGAAATGCAAAGAGATTCATTTTATTGGGAATTTAATTAATTTCTTAGCGTTATAAGTTAGCGAAAGCCTTAACGCAGGTGGGTGAGTTATTCACACCTGCTGTTTCCGTTCTTTCCTGGATTTTTCCGTTTGACGTCGTATTGACCAAATAAGGAGTTGATTAATTTCATTAATATTCATTTGTTAATCGGGAATTTTCTCGGTGTGAGGTCACACTACCATGTTAGGCAATGATTGATCCAGGGATCTCTCATTGGACGGTGCATACTATGACGCATTTTTGCGCCCGGTTCAAAGGCTATTTAACTTTGTGTTTCAGATAGTATCGCTCTCCTAGGCTTCAGCTCTCAGCCCTTAGCTCTTGACTGAACCAGGGATACCATGTACGACAAAGCCTGCATAACGGTAGTTAGATATTGTTAAATAAGTAAGTGTAGTTTAGTGAATGGCGCCAGTAAGTTTGCCGCCCGTTATTGCAGCTGAGACGCCGTCACTGAACAGTCTTCTACATCCTAATGGAACAGGTTGGTGAAGCATAAAACCGTCTGGATAGTGCTTCGAACCAAATATTAGAGAATTTTAATTTTTACTTCGAAACGTTATTTAGGGCAACTTAGTGAGTAGTGTCTGTGAAGTTTTAATGAGTGCGTCAAGATAGTGAATTTAGTGCGACTTAGTGAATTTAACGCAGTGCTTCGAAATGTTAATTTGTGCGGCTTAGTGCAGTGCTTCGTATGTGAATTTGTGTAGAATTCAACAAGTGTGATGAAAACACAAATTAGTGCGAGAGAATGAGTCTTAGTCAATGTTTTAAGATAGAAATTAATGCGTCACCAGTGACTTTATCAGTGCGACGAGACGACTTAGCGTAAAGTTAAAAAGATTAGTGCAAGATAAATAAGCATCAGAGCAATGTAAATGCGTCATATATAAAACCTGCCGGTAACGTAACAAGTTTGTCAACGAGTCGTTGTGCAAATGAGTTAGGATTTGTTTAGTGGATAGCGAGTATTGTGAGCATAGTTTTCGCATTTGATGGCTCCAAGCCAGCAGAGCTGTTCTTATAATTTATTCCAATAAAGGTTTTGAGTGGAATTATGTGTCAGTTGGAAGATTCCAATATTACTCATCTTAGGATTAAGTTGTAAATAAATGGAGTTAAGCTTATCACATGAAACTGTGTGATCTTTTCTCCGTGTGACTGCTAGTTCTGCATGACAACTACGCCTCGAGGATATTGGGTTAGTTCAACGGGATGGCGAGGCAGTCTGAGACGAGTAACAACCCCGAGGGAAAATTAACAATTAATCAGGCGATAGTCTGATTGGCGCCCATCCCAAGGAGGTGGTTCCGTTGCGCGTACCATAGCGCTGCGTCACGTCAGAATATATACAATATACACACAGCCTAAACCAAAAACTTATAACGCTAAGAAATTAATTAAATTCCCAATAAAATGAATCTCTTTGCATTTCCTAACCCAAAAGTTTTCGCAATTTGACTAAAAGTCATACATACTGTTCATTAAAGTTAAAAAAAAAGTTGGTCCTCATATTACAAATTGGAAGGGAGTTTTTGGTTTGAAGTTGAGATTAAATAGGTTATTTCTTCGCTTATTTCAAACTAGGGAATTTGTGTCTTGCGGATCAATCATTATTTAGTAGAGAATAAACAAAGAACCGTGATAACAATCACAACAAGTGGTGAGTGCTATATAATGAACAGCGTACATCACGGCTTTGTTGAACAATGCACACTATTATCAGTCCTACGGCCAAAGATGAACCTCCCAGAATGCAATGCAGATGATAGATTTTCCTTTCCTGGCCTATCGGTCACATTCAAATGTAAGAGAAAATGGTGGTCGTTGATTCACATTCAACATTTCGACGAGGAAAAGGTCTCAAAAATCAAGTAGGGAAATTATTCTTAACGTTGCTCGTCGATTTCAAGAAGATGTATGTGAGATTTTTGATAATTGAGATTGATATTTTCTGCGGAGTTTACGGCATTGATACTGGAGAAATTAGTCAATGATAATGTGTTTGCGGGTCCAACTTTCGCCGCGACGATAATAGGTGAATAAGCCAAAAAATCTCCATTAATGATGGAAGCAAAAAAACTAAACGAACGTATGGCGATGTATAATGGCAGTTGCAAGAATACTGATCCTAGATAAGGATAAAATAAGATCAGGAATTCGATACCATTATATAAGTGACTCTGATAATTAATATTATGAAAAATTAATATGAATTGTAGGTATTCCAGGTGCAGTAACCTAAATGCAATTCTGAATGGAGAGACACTCGCAAGCGGCCATATTTGATTCTCTGGTAAGATTTCATCGCAGTATATCGAGCAAACGGATTAAGTTGATCGAGCGTATGCTTGATGAAAGAACGTCGTCTAATTTTCTTTAGGATAAATGCAAATAAGTGCTGAATTTACTTTATATGACAAAGGACATTTAGCAAACAACAAAGTTAGATGAACATTCCTAATGAGATAGAATCAACAGTTTAGTGTTAAGAATTAACATCCGAAGATATTAAATTCAAGTGAACTTTTATTAATGTTAATTCGTGAAGAGCATTTAAAGAGACAAACACTTCTACAAGTAGTAAAGGAACTCTTAATTTAAATGTCAAAGACACAAGTTGTGAAATAATTATTTATTGGAAGGAACTGTTAGGCAAAAGAAATAATTATAATTTGAGTAAAGAGTGAATTTAAATGCTTGATACATTAAGTGAATTTCACAGATGTTAATGTAACCTGCGCGAGATAATAGTATAAACACTTTATTAATTGCTTTTATCGTGTTGTTTTTTTTATGGAAGAAGCATCTTGTTCCTATGAACTACAAGTACACAGGTTAAAGATAATAAGTTAAAGAATTTTTTTTTTTTTATTATCGATCCACGAACTATATCCTCACAACAGTTAGTACAATAGATCTCCGGTGGCAGTGCTTAGCTTCCCTGCCACTCACATTCACCACATAATCGTAAATAATAAAAATAATTGTAAGAGGCCTCCATTAACTTTTAATTTATAACTTCTACTGAATACAAACAGTAAAAACTTTTCACTTTCGGGAAAAAAAAAAATGAGTCAAATACGTTTTATTTACTTGAATTGTTTACAACCTGCTAATCTTAATTCTATTAACGATCGAGCAGATATTAAAAGGATTAAAATGCTGATTAATAGTTATTATTCAAGACATCTATAGAAATACAATGTTTCAGTTCTAATGCGTTTCTATGGGAACTTTTGTGACCTGATGGACACATAGGGGAAAAATTTCAAATATAAAAGGAAGGTCGCCCTTCATCACTAAATCAGTATCCCAAGTTTCAAGAAGATTCATCCGGGTTCAGAAGTCATTAGGAAGAACTCTCTAATGGCATGCTCTTGAAATCTTACCTGAAACCTGCAAGTGGCTCGAAAATCTCCCTCTTGCTTGAAAAATCTCCCAGTTGCTCTAAATAAACCAAATCTAAATTCAGGCAAATATTATAAGTAAGTCGACACCAGCGCTCTTGGCGGTGAGAACATTTATTCCAAAACTACGATAGTGATAACATCACGCTGAAATCTGGAAATTCTTTGCTCCTGATTTCAATCCATGGCTTCATTCACCACATTCTCTTGTTCTGGGATCTTTTTTTCCTTTTTCTTTAACTCTGCTGTGAAATCAGTTGAGAATTATTAGGAAAACTATGCTGCAAAATCATCTAGTTTGTCGCTTCGGCGACCGGCAGTTTTAATCGCGAACTCAACGAGAGCAAAACGCGATTTGCCGCTCCCAAATTTAAAGCGACCGCATTTCCGCCAAGTTGCAACTGGTAAGTTTTCGAGAGCGTGTAAAGCAGCGATTACACACAGGCTTTACTTATCTATTGTATTATTTTAAATCGTTCTAAATGATTATTATAATTATTAATTTTAATCTTTTATTTGTTGTAAATCTCAATAGAAATTAGTATTTGTTGACTCATTCCATAGACAATTCACAGAAAGTAATACAAAAAATAATGTAAGGAATGTAAAAAATAATAAACCAATACCATTTCTCCTGAGACATCCTGTATACGAATACAAACCTACTCTTATATCGATTTCCATATTCATATATGCAGACAGGCAGACATTGTCCTTATATAATTTTATATTAAGTATAATTATATATTTTTTTCTAATTTTATTGCATATCCAAAGACTTTAAGAGAGAACAAAATGAAATAATACTAGAACAAAATGAAATAATACTATAGAGAATCGTACGAAATAATAATTATATTTATCACAATAATGAATTATTTCCTTGTTCGGTGCAATGAAGTGAAATTTTAAAATAAAAAGAGAAAATTAAATATGTATATTAATTAATAAATTTCTATTTGCTAAGATTTCCTCGTTAAGTTTAATGGATACTGTAGTCAATTAAGTTGATTACATTTCGTGCAAATTTAATTAGAATAAAATCTCCTGAGTTAGAATTTCGAGATTATGGAATTAGTTAAACCATTTAATCTTATTTTCTATAATGTAATCAAAGATTTTTCTTTTAAGTCGAAAAAAGCTTTTTAAATTGATTAAATTTTCATCAAACTGTTAAAGATCGTACTTTGTTAATCTAAGCCGTCGAGGTGATTAAAATTTTGGCTTTTTATAAAAATTGTTTCTGTTATTATAGATTCACATTTAGTTAGAAGAGCAGAATAAGTTTTTAGCGACCCATTTGGGAGCAATTGTGTTCATTGTGTCCGTCCGTGCCTATCCTCCTCTAACAACTCCCGAACGGAAGGTTAGATCGGCAAACGGACTTCACCATCGTGTTCAAAGAACCAGGGGCCAACGCCCCTCCACTCCCCCATGTTCGAGGTATTTGGTATTGTTGGCATTGTACCTTTTATACTCCTGAACGAAATGTCGGATCGACAAACGGACTTCACCATCGTGTTCAGAGGCCTAAACACCGTAGGAATAGGTGTTTTCAGGGGCCAATGCCCCCCCCCCCCTATGTTCGAGATATTTGGCATTGTTTTCATTGCATTTCCGCTGTTAGCTTAAATGTCAGAAATGCAACCATCTGATTTCAATTGTCAGCTATAGCTTGATGGTTAAGTTCCATTCATATACTGGAGATTGAAGGTTCGAATCCGTATATCCACTGGTTTTTTTTTTTTTTTTTTCTTTCCCCTATTCTTTTTTTCTAAATATCCGCGAGGATTTGTTTTTTTCTTCTTATTTTCATAACTTTTTTTATTTTTCCTTACTTTAATATATTTACTTTTTTCTTCTTATTATTATTTTTAATTTTTTTATTATTACGGATCGCTCTTAAATTTATGCTTTAACACAAAATAACATTTACTTGTTAGTACAGTAACGTCAAATGTCTTTGAAAGAATTTTTTACGTGAGTGAAAATAATTTAAATTAAAATTAACAACACAAGAACATTAAAAAGTATTTAAAAAAGAAAAATACTTAACATTCAGTAGCCTTTCGGGTTCCTTTTGGGTTTTTCGCACAGGAACCCGAAAGGCTCCTGAATGTTAAGTATATTTTTTTTTTAAAATATTTTTTAATATTCTTGTCTGTGTGTTGTTAATTTTATGTTTAATTCAAATGTCTTTGGTGGAGAGCATTTACCTGCCCAAGGATTTCATTGCCACATTCTGATGTTGTTTTTATGTTTTTATTCTTATTTTTAAAAGGTTATTTGTATTTCTATTAACATATCAATTTTCTTCTTATACACCTTTTAAATCTTTCGTCGCTGGGTAGTCCTGGCTAAACAGTTCCTAATAAACTCGAAACAGCTGTCCCAGGGGCCTCAGAGTCACTCAAAAGGTTCCCTTTTATCGTGAATTTATTCCTTTTCTTTAGACGTGTTAAAGTTTTTTATTCATTTATTTATTTCTTACTTTGTGTTCAAATGTCCCCTTTCGTAGTGAGAATTTAGATATCCAAGGATTTTATTTCCTTGTTTTTGATGTTTCAATTCTCTTATAGCCGAGTGCACCAAACTTCCGTTAACTTTGATGGCTGCATTGTAGACGTAGCTAAAATTAGTGGGGGGGCGGGTGCTGCTTCAGAAAAATTTTAGCCTTTGTTTTAAAATTGTGTGAAAGGAAACAAACATGTATAAAAA
>JAFIDM010000007.1:5640377-5651133 GCA_023159025.1 Thereuonema tuberculata
TCGAAAGTGCTCGTATTTCAATTGTAAATATACCTTATTTTATATTTGTGTTTGGTGGCCTCATGGTGTTTTATAGTAAAAAATATACATGTTAAAGTTTCCTTCTATTATTATCTATTTTTATAAGAAACTGATGCTTATGAGATCACTCAGTGTGTAAGTGCGCACATGTGAGAGTCGTCCCTAATAATTTTCGAACCGCTTGATGGATCTTCTTGAAACTTAGTATGCAGGTTCGAGGACTAGAAATGATCTAACTTGCATATTTATTATTTTTCCAAGTGGGTATTTGTCGAGAAATTAGCGCGGGAAAAATCGATAAAAATTCCCATAGAAAAGCATTGGAATAAAAATGAAGGCTGTTCGTTTTTTGTTGCTTTTTCGATAAAAAAAAAATGTTTTTGGAAGTTCTTAAACTTTTCATTATCGAACTTCTCATTATTACATGTATTTATTTGAACTAAAACTTGCGAAGATTTTCAGTGAACTTAGAATTTAATAAAATAAAAAAAATTTTCCTTCGAACTTACGCCGTGCCATCACAAAAAAAAATAGAAATTTTAAGAAACAACATGTTAAGGAAAGTAGGTTTTAAGTTCTTCAAACTTCTTTTTTTCTTTACAAAGGTAATTTTTTTCCGTTAATGCTGAACCAATTCTATCTTGAAAGCATATCTCCCTTCAATATGAGCCGCCATTTTTCTTTTTCTTTTAAGATGAAGTCCAGTTCAGGAACACGGCCAACCAAAAAGTTTAAAGCTGTTTTTATCGGGGGTGATTTATTTTTTTCTTCATCCACAGATGGAAGGAAATAGGCAATCGAAGCACAATATAACTCAGATTGCAGGAAACCTTCAAAAGCGGATATCCCTCTAAATCTTTCTGACTGGACATTAGGCCTAAACATTAAGCCTAACTGCCTCTAATCGAACTTCAGACACTCTTTATCTAGCTTTAATAATGTCAAAAAAAAATCGTTTTTTCTGGTTTTTTTTAAATTTCGTTATCGGAAAAGAACCCATACTTTTATACTTTATTTTCTCATTGTTAAGATAAAAAAAAGATTGAATTTTTTTTTTTGGGGGGGGGGGGGATTATTACACGATATTAAAGGAAAAGTTTGTAATTTATTTTTCCAGTTCTACTTTCCAATAGGGGAAAGCCAAATGAGTCAGCAAAATTGCATTCTGTGTCCTAATAACGTTTGAACGACTGAATGAGTCTTCTTGAAACTTGGTGTGAATATTCAAGTATTCGGCAAGATCTAACTTTTATATTTGAAATCTTTGTCAAATGGGTCCTTAATAAGAAATGATTACAAGAAGACGAAAAAAATTTCTAAAGAAAATCATCGGAATGTAAACAATGGATTTCTATCCTATTTCTATTAATATCTTATTTTAAACAATGAATATTAATCCTTAATCCACTGCGCCTAGTTTGATATAATTCAAACTAATCTGATAAATGACTAAATAATAATCAATGAGTAAATAAATTATAAAATATAAATATTTTATATAAATAATGCGGATTTAATTAAAAAAAATTTTTAAGAAAACGAAAAATTTGTAATGTACGTTGATAATATATTCATGATCAGTGGATATTAGAATTTGATTTTAAAAATATAATATATTACGTTTTGTATTTTAACGACTTTAAAATAAATGGAAATAAAGAAATTTTAAGAAATAAGATTTTAAAGAAATAAGCTTTAAGGTCTTGCAAACTTCTTGGTTTTTTTTTGTTTTGTTTTTCATATCTCGTTATTAACAAAGTATATTACAAACCCTATAATACCAATAATATGCTTCTGTTTGACGGATTTTTTTAAAATCGGTTCGCTGCTTATCTATGACTGACTATTATTGTTGATCACTGTTATTTTGGTCTTCCTCCATTCCTTATCCTTGGAATGGGTCCTACATTCACAGTCTCCTGCACGCGATGGGACACTGAACGTATAACTAGTTAACTTAATGCTAGCAAACCTGTGATCACGTGATCTTGGATTCTGAGATAATTTTCTAATCACCCGTGACTGTTATCGCTTTCTCACAACCCGCGAGAGTGTCTCGCATGGAGACCTTGTTTGATCGTGAATCACGTGACTTTCAGTTGACCGACGTAGATAAAAATGAAACTGTGAACATCCCCAATACTACACCTAATGTTTGCCACCTTATTTGTATTTCTGCATCTTATGGTTTCGCAGGAGCTAGGGCCAGAAAAAGAAATCAACTTTTCTTTTATATACAGGGGGTTGCAAAATTCGTGTGTAATATTCAAACCACGTGTAGAGCCATGGCTAAGGATCATTATATTCCAAATGAACCCATTTCCGGAAACGCCGCATTGCGGCGCCAGTTGGTCCTAAAGTGAGCCTTTCCGGGGGAACATATCTTTTGCTACACCATGCGAAATGTTTTGCAGGCGAGCCCACACATTGATCTGGGGGTGCTATTTTTGTTTGTTTCAATTTTATTCGGTGTTATGCAGTATTTGGATAATCATTTACAATAAAATAAAAACTAACAAGATAGAGAAAAAACAAAAATCGGAATAACGGTTGTAAACTGACGAACGTAGTATAAACATTTACAACTACAAGAGTTGAATGAATGAATTAATTAATTTAATTACATCTACAGTGGATGGCCATCTCACTAGGATCAGTTTTTTTTTTTTTTTTGTTTTTGCAATTTTTGAATTTGGATATTTTTTTACGAAAGTCTGATAACAAAAGTGAATTTCAAAGCTTATATTTCCATACTTAGTTTATTATTTAATTAAAATAAAATAAAAACAAATCAAATTTCACATATTTCTTAAGGTATTTTTTTACAATAATAAATAATAATAAAAAATAATAATAAATAAATATTATTAATAAATAATAATAAAAACAACACAAACTTTAAGAAAACACACGTGCCAGTAAATAATCTCAAAAGTCCCTGTACTGGTAGTTTAACTTCGACAGCTGACAGTGGGCAACCAGTGTTGCCTACTAACAATTTTATATGAAAACTTTATTAAAAATAGGATGTACTCATCATATAATAAGAAATAATAACACATTTAACGATTATTATACGAAATTTAAATATAAATATTTGCAAAAATATTGTCTGGTCCTTGTGTGGGTTTGGCCCCTATCTTCTTTCCTAATGATACAGATTTTGCCGAAATCAAAGTTTCAGCTTTTTAGGACAAATAATTTTCGATTATCGTGATCACAGAGACTTACAATTTATTTTAAATATAACTTTTTTATTATAGTGCTTTATTTCACGAAAACGATACGGTGTTACACTGTTAGAACAAATTGACAATTTGCTGCAGTAAAGAGTTATCATGCGGATATAAAATTTATCATTATTAATCCTGTTTAATCCTTTTGTTAACTCTGTTGCATAACGGCAAAGTAAAAAATTGAAGATTATTATTATTATGTTTATATGTTTCAAACCATGGGTTTCCCCAGCAAAAACAATATGGCGGGTCAAGGACCAAAGCACATATTGCCAAGTGTAAAGACATGTGCATGAATGATTAGGGATGTGTGGTTGTGTCCATAAATTTCCTAATTATGTGTGTTTTGTTGAGTACCACAGCCTTCTGCAGTTGTGCATAAGTGTTTTTATGAAGTCCTAGTGTGCTGAGACTGTGGTGCAATGTGATCGTGTCTGCATGAGTTTTCTGCATTATTATTATTATGTAAAAGATTCTAACCTTGGGTTTCCCCAGCAAAAACAACATGGTGCGTCAAGGACCAAAGCGCGTATTGCCAAGTATAAAGACGTGTATTATTATTATTATATCGAAAAAGTTTCAAACCATGGGATTCCCCAGCTAAGACAATATGGCGGGTCAAGGACCAAAGCACATATTGCCAAGTGTATAAAAAAAAAAAAAAAAAGTTTGGAAGAATAATTAGGGATGTGTGCTTGTGTCCATAAATTTCCGAACTATGCGTGTTGTGTTGAGTACCACAGCCTTGTGGAGTTGTGCATAAGTGTTTTTATGAAGTCCTAGTGTGCTGAGGCTGTGATGCATTGTGTGGCATCAAACCAGTACCGGACAGGATGATGGGTACAACACGTACTCGGTCCTGCCTCCACTGCTTCTGGAGCTCGTGTGCTAGGTCTGTGTATTTACTTATCTTGTCAGCGTGAGTTTTCTGCATATTCTTGCTGACAGGCACTGCGATATCAATGAGATAGGTCTGTTTGTTGACCTTATCAACAAGTGTAATGTCAGGTCTGTTGGGATGTATAGTTTTGTCTGTATGAATGGGACGGTCCCAGTACAGCTTATGTGAGGGTGACTCTAGTACACTTTGTGGTATGTACTTGTAGTACGGAACCGTGTTCTTAATAAGTGAGTGTTTGTGTGCTAGCTGTTGATGAACGATCGATGCTACCTGATTGTGTCGGTGGAGGTAGTCTGTTTGGGAGAGAAGGCGACAGCCTGATATTATGTGGTCGATCATCTCATGCGTAGTGTGGCATTTCCTGCATCTGTCGTCGTGTGTGTTTGCGTCGTGTAGAATGTGTTTCTTGTAGTTGCGTGTGGGGATGACTTGGTCCTGTATCGCGATCATGAACCCTTCGGTCTCCCCAAACAGCTCACCACTCGTCAGCCATCTGTTCGACGCTTCCATGTCGACAGGAGGTTGGCTGAGTTCGTGGCGATGTCTGCCATGGAGTTCCTTACGAGCCCATGATTCACGCAGCTGCTGTGTGTGGGTGTCGGGAGTGGTGAGTGTTAGCGAAGGGTTTGCGAGGTCCAGGGGTGTGAAGTGTGTGTCAGCCTTGACAATAGCTAAGTGGAGTGAGGATTGTTGTGCTCTTTGGTGGAAGTGTTCCTTAAGTGTGTGTACTTGTTTTTCCTGTAGGGTGATGAGATTGAGGAGTCCTCGGCCTCCCTCCTTGCGGGGAAGAGTCATCCTTTCTCATTATTATTATTTGAACTTACTTTCCTAAGGATGATTAGGTTTATATAATCAATCTGTGCGCTTGTCTTTTGTTTTCCCATACCAATCTCTGACCCAGTGAATGATTCTCCTTGAAGTTTTTGACATACGGTTGAAAGACAATGCATGTTTTTTGTTTTGTATGTATTTCTAAGGATAACTTGAAGATCTCCCACAGCCAAACTCTGAAAACCTAACTCAGGATGACAAACAATACTGTAACAGTGCACCTTAACCTATTTTTTTTACTACAGTACTTAGAATTTAGTAACTTAAGTATTTAGAAGTTTATTTCGGCAAATGGAAAACTATTGATTTTCAGCAAATTTAAAGTAGTTGTTGAGTTACAGCAAATAGAAAACTGTTAAATTTTCGGTAAATGAAAAACTGTTGATTTAAAGCAAATAGAAAACTGTTAAATTTTCGGTAAATGAAAAACTGTTAAATTTTCGATAAATGAAAAAAATGTTAATTTTCAGCAAATGAAAAACTGTTAATTTTTGGCAAATGGAAAACTGTTAATTCTTACAATCAACAGTTTGGCAAATGGGAAACTGTTGATTTTCTGCAAATGTCAATTTCGGCAAGTATATTATAATTTGTAAATAATGGATACATTTTCTTTGTATTATTTTGTATCTTTAAAAGCAAATAACAATAAATCGGAAAATTTTTTACATTGCTTTAGTTGCTACTTTTTTATGGTAAATCTCAAGTTCATTGCTTATAATACAATCTACAATCAAGATCACAACAATCATTAAAAATATTACAGTAACGATATTTAATTTGATATTATGTAAATATGTAAATTTCCTTTCTGAAAAAACTATTTATTCTATATTAACTTTTTATCAATTTGGATTAATTTAATCTCAGTATTTTCCAAATTCAATTTTTGATTACGTAATTTCTGAGTACGGATCATTAATCTTATTAATATTTTAATTTAATTAACTCAGTTCTGCTGAAAACGCTTACAATTAATTATTTATTGCTTATGTTTGCGAGAACTTTCTATTCTACTATTTCCAACTTGTGTATTGTTAATTTTACAGCCAACACTTCGTGAAATTAATCTGATATCAAATTCAACAAAGATGAGATGAGATTAATATTAAGCAAATATAGGTACCTTTTTACCTGCAGTCTATTGGAATTGATATTAGGCTTTAGGTCTAACAAGCTTGTATATCATCAAATAATTATCTTTTGGGGAACGAAAATTACTTTTAAAGCAGGATATTTGTCCCTTACTTCAAGGTTTTGTGATTTTATTTGAACGAATTCTCATAACTCTATACAGAGTAATATTTTGATACGGAATAACCTGTCGTTTAGAGCAGAGGTATTCAATTTGAGGTAAGATACCTTTAGGAGCATGTGAAGATATTGAAGACCGAGTCCAAATCTGAGCATTTTCTCCGAACAGCTGTCGGTAAAGTGGTTGGCTCAAAAGGGATTAGTGTTCAGGTGTGGACGGATTTTGCTACGTTCGGCTTGTTCGGTGAAAGGGGAATGGGACAAAAAGATACATAAATAAATGCTAAAAATAACGTAACTACTAATGAAAAATAATTAATTGAACGTAAATAAATATGTAATTTAATTATTATTATAATAAAAAACATAAAATTTATTTATGATACTACAATAATGATAATACAAAAATTAGAATTTATTTTAATCATATAAATGGCAAAAACAGAAAAAAAAAATCTCTTTTCTTCTACGATATTTTTCTTATAATACAGTTAATTTTATAATTATATTATAATTTTATTATAAGCGATAATATAATCCTTTTAAGTCACTTCCGAATATTCTCAGTTTTTAAAATTTAATTTATTATTATTAACAACTGCTATCAATTTTTTTTTAAAAAACCATGCGGGAAATTCCAAACATTAGAAATTCACTATTGAGATAAAAATTTTCTCACAATATAACAATAATCTCATAAAACTGTCCTTTAAATTAATGGGTAATTGATGGCAGATTCCAAACCACTGGAATTGTTGAACCAGGTTTTTAGGCACAACTCCTGCAGCTGATAAAAGGATGGTCATTATTATATAATTTTAAATAAATTCCACATCCTTTTTAATTCCTGAGCTAAAGCTACGTATTTATTCATTTTATCAGGATAGGCCTTATGAAGATTATTATTAATAATAATAATGAGGTCAGCAGTTTTCTGTTTATATTACTATCATACCTCCTTCTTAGTTCACTTCTCTTTATTTTAATGTATTAAAATCCATCATAACAAACTTCTTCAAATTATTTATTAAAATTATAAATAATATACTGTACATTGAAAAAGTTCCTTATTCCTTTCTCTTTTGTTTGTCTTAGTCTTTATTCATCAGCAACTTGAAAAAGGAATAAGGAAATTTTCCGAAAAATTGCAATTTATATTATTTATTATTTTAATAAATAATTTGAAGAAGTTTGTTGTGATGAGTTTTCTCTTTAGTCTAGGAATGCAATGTCTAGCCTGTTGTCCACAATTGTCTGATCGGTGATAATTAAACCGAGACCAGTACAATGTGTAAGCTTCATTATTAAGAGCTGCATCTGAATTATTGTTATTATTATTATTATTATTATTTATATTTGGAAAATTTAAAAAATTTACAAACCAAAGTTTTAAAGTTGATATTTCCTAAAAACATATGGAATAATATTAATAAAAGAAAACAAATATTATTAAAATATAATATATTATATCCTAAACAAAAATTTATATATAATATAATAATAAATCATTTTCATAGTGTAATTAAATTAAAAGATGAAAGTATAAAAGAAAATTATAATTTGAGAAATAAAAATAGAATAAAACTTGACTATCCTTATACCTATAATGAATATGGTATAACAAATTTAAATTATATAATTGAAAAAACCTTTAATGATATAAATTGGAATATATTTAAAGATTCTAAAAGAATTTCAATTGTAAAAAATAAGGTAAAAAATTGGATATTGGATAATATTGATTAATATTTTTTTAATTTTATGTTTGTGTTAATATGTTTTTGCTAATATATTTGTTTCAGTATGTTTGAGGATGATAAGTTGATTTTGTAAAATTTGTAAAATTTATTTAAATGTAATTTTCAATATAATTATTATGTATTATAATAAAATAAGAGCACCTATTGATATGAATTTGAATTCCTAAAGGGACTGAAATGTATAAATTTAATAAATGAATAAATGAATAAAAAAAAAAAAAAAGTAGTAGTAGTAGTAGTAGTAGTATCCTAACGACACTTTACTGTATTATCCTTTTAAAAATATATATATATATTATGCAAATTATATCTAAAAATATTATGTAAATATCTTATATAACAATAACTAATACAAATAACGGAAAACTTAAAAGTATAAATTCTCTATAAAAAAAAAGTTTAAAATTAGTAATATATTATAAAAATACTTCAAATAATAATATAACAAGGGAATTCTTAAGGCAAAATAAAGTACATACTTCGGACCAAAAACTCTTTTACAATTCAATTATAAAGAATTATTAGCAAGTAATTTACAGAAATAATACAATTTCGAATAACAATTATAATCTTAGAGTTATAATTAACTTTAAATTACAATAACCAAAATTTTTTAATAGTTATGGAGAATGCCACCCAAATATATCATTATAAGATATGATAAATAAAATAAATCTAAAATTTGCAAAACTTTTCTAAAATTTCAAAATTAAAAAAAAATATTAGAATTTGGTTAATAATAAATTTAAATCCTGTGGTTGACTAGAATTAAAAATTCTCATTTAGAATAATGATAATTTTTTGACAAAAAAAGTAAGGATAAAAGCGCCCATATTTCAGGATTCACTGAGCTATTTTGGAAATTTCATTGGCTTCGCCAGAACTGACGAGAGGTATGAACCTCGAAACAGTCTGTCTTGGGAATCCGGTACGAAATTTCCAAAAATAGCTCAGTGACTGCTTTAAATGTGTGCGTTTTTATCCTTACTTTTCTTATTATATATGAATTAGGCACGTTGAATTTTTCGGTAATTTTTTTGACTTTGTGATAGTTACATGTATTTCATTTATAATTGAAATCGAAAATTGCTTCAATATGGTAAAGTGACAGCAATGAACGATAATTATTTTAAGAATGTCTACAGCAGAGCTTAATAAGATTGCGCAATGAATTAAGATTGCAAAAATCAGACAACGATCAAGAATAAAATAAAGCCAGAAAATTTATTTCTGTGAAACTCTACGTTGGACTAGAATTACCTTGGTGAAAAAATATAAATATCTATTAAAATCAGCAATTTGCTCATACTTTATGATTGGAATAATTCTATAAGATTAAAATAAGAATATCAATAACCTAACAACGATAACACACAATTTATGCGTTGCCTAGTAACGTTTCCAACCTCGGAGGATAACATATTTATGACATTGATTAACATTAAAATTTCACTTGAAATATTATCTTTACATAGATCAATGCGGAGTTGAGTGTGCACAGCCAACTGAAGATAATGAGTCATGAAGACACACTGATGATTCACAGCTCGTTTCTTCCAGATTTCTTCTGGACGAAGAAAGAAATCATCAGTAACACAAGAACATTGGATGTCACAGCCATTGAACATTTAACATTCAAACTTCTAATACCATGAATCACTAACAAACACAAATATCATCGTAATCGTCCCCTACGATGTATACATTGCTATTTTCGGAACGAACACAAAGATGGCCGCTTATTAGTTGCAAATTTTCCTAAGGTCGTCCACTTCGGTTCTTGGATGTTCAACCCTTATACTGCGAAGCGTTGAATAAACAATGTTGAACTGTAAATAAAGTAGCTCAGACATCTTTTTGGAGAAATCAATTCAATCAGGGAAATGGTTACTCTGACCTGATCCAGCCTTCTGACGTCATCTGCTACGGTTCTTCGGACTCCATCGTCTTAGCTTAGAGACTGGACTAAAACTATTATTAAAATCTCATATTCTGCAATATGAGTCAGGAATTCAGATTCGTTAAATTAGACACAGCAATCGTAAGCCCTTGTTCTCTTGACTTATTCAACCGAATCCCCGTCGTTATCCAGATTGCAACCTCGCTATCCATCGCCAAAACCAAGACACCTTTTTCTTTTAGTTCCAAGACAACCAACCATCGGCACGCTTACAACTCTCAAAACAACCGTAGAAGCTTAACTGTTAAACACAAGATTTAACACATTAAAATGCAGAGTGACCGACAACAATACAACACACTACATGTAATTATAAAGCTAATATCAATAATCTATGAAGGTTGACATATTCAGAATAATAAATATAACTCTTAGAATATTTCTATCAAGCGAAATGCATAATATTAAAAATAAGAGTTACAAACCTAATTGGTTTAATTTTTACCAAAATCATTGAATACCTTGGGAAACTAAATAGATAACATCATTTCTATCTAAATTATGTATTATTTAAATCTTGTTTTGTATTTTAATTCCTAGACTTGTTGATGGGATTTATTTATTATCCTTACAGGATTATGTTTTGGAATAATAATAACATTAAAAAAAATTAAAAAAAAATATTATTATAATATTTAAAGGAACATATATTTTTATTATTATTATTATTAGGTTTATATGTTTCAAACCTTGGGTTTCCCCAGCAAAAACAATATGCCGGGTCAAGGACCAAAGCACATATTGCCAAGATGTGTGCAAGAATGATTATGGATGTGTGGTTGTGTCCATAAAT
>JAFIDM010000007.1:5652337-5666954 GCA_023159025.1 Thereuonema tuberculata
CGTGGAAAGAATCCATTAGGAGTCAACGTTAACTGATGATTTCCAAATTGTATAAGAATATCATTTTCAATACAAGAATTCCTTTATTGATATTTCATTGTTGATGTCAATATGTTAAATTACCATAAAAATCCTTACGACAGGCAGAGTTGTAATGTGTAAAAGTGAAATTTGTTTGACGTCGCCCTGAAAGACTCCGTCCTACAAAATATCTTAAATCTCTGGCTTAACTTCTAAGGTGTTAAGGGAAACGTGATAAATTAATCTTCGTTGACACAAAGTGATGAGATAATTAGTTTCACATCCTGTTATTAAATTCAGTAAAACAACGTCATCTTTAACAATACCCTTCCAGGCCTTTTTACTCGCGGTGACTTCTCCGCATTCTCGAAAACTGGAAGGTTTTCTTCTTTTTTCTTTTCTTTCTCCTTCTCCAGAGCTTTTGAGAAGGCGTCGATCTACGACGCACTGTGGCGCCCCCCTTCTCGCGCAGGATCGAGGCGGGGTCTGTAGCGGTTGGAGACGGAGTTATTACATTAACGCATTTAATATATGGTCGACCTCATGCGGACCTAATTTCATTTCTGCTGGTGTTATTTGTCTTGGGAAATGCAAATCGCCGCGTGATGCCATCATTGCACGTGCCTAATTCTCCCGTCGGCTTCCACACACCTCCTCTGCCTGCCCGCAGGTTAATCTCGGGGGTTCGGGCATTGAGACTGCCTTTCCCGGCTTCCTTTAACGGCGCCGCTACCGTTCGACTATCAAAAGACAATTCAATATTGACGGCGAATGTGATTTATGATGGCGAATTTGGAATACAGAGAGACTAAGGGGAAAAAAAAATAATGAAACTGCTATAGACACAAATCCAGCGCAAAAGCTGCCAAATATGATATTAAATATTTTTGATGGATTTTATTTGGTAGACTGGTTCGAACTGAATATCGGATATTCCGATTTGACTTGGCTAGCTCTGAAGTCTAACTTTAAAAGAGAATAATTTATCTGGAATTTTCAGAGATTAAAGATTTTTTGTAAATTCAAAGCCTGATGCTGTCACAGGAATACTGTTGAAACTCAAATAAACTAAATGTGAGAATGTGTTCTTATGATCTGTTTGTATAGTGAGTGACAAATCAACTTCTTAACGACTCCAGCAACATTCAGTGATGAGTGTGTCTGATCATACGATGTATATCTTCCTGTCCATTCAAAATGCCGTTGAAATCTCCTGAAGAGATTTATTTCTTTGCATTCCATTCTAATTTTACTCAAATTATTGTTTATGTTTCATCTTGCATTGGCTTTGTAGACAAGCCAATGCAAGATAAAACTTAAACATTAACTCAGACCAATCAAATACGTAGGGAGAGGTAAGCTCGCTCTTAATGTAATAAACATTGCTGAAGAGTTAACAATGCTCTGATCTCATTATTCTATACTACATTGCACTAACCTGTGCTACATTATCCAGTACTACACTGTAGTGTACAATATTTTATTATATATTGTATTAACTTTACCATAAAACATATTTCTACACTACACTATATATGTTACCGTACAACATTTTATACACTGCAGAGTATAGTGCAGTATTGTTCAGAGCAGTAATGTATGTTATACGTAGTTAAATGTAGTGAAGTTCGGTGTAGCTTAGGAATGTTTAATAGAGTAGTGCACTGTACCGTACAGTCTACTATAGTGTATTGTATAACACTTTACTGTAATAAACATAATAGTTATTACAGTATTCTACACAGAACTATGCTGTAGTGTACTAGACTGTATTATGATATGTTGCACATATACTCTACTATACTTTACTGCATACTCTACAATATTTTACTGTTTACACTTTACTATAATACTTGTTACGACACTACACTCAACTAAACTACACTACACTCAATTAAACTATACTACACAATGGTTGACTATACTATACTAAACTTCAGAGAATTAAATTCTTAAGCCCTTTAACCGTCTTTCTTCTATCAATGATTTCATATTAACTTAAATTTTCCCACTATTGTTTCTGGAATTCCCTTGCAAAATCGTGGATTTTCTAAAGATTTCTGGTATTATCAAAACATCTTCAATCTTATGTAAGACAAACCATTAAGGTGCATCTTTAATATCCATTATTTAGATAGTAAAGAAGTTCTATTAAATACAAAGAACTATTTTTGATAGAAACTCTTTTAGAAATTGTCATTATTCCAAATATTAGGATCGGAGCGTTTGTAAATAATAAAATTCAACAATTGCAATCTGTGGTCCTCTGTAGTACATACAAGTTTCTTTTTAATTTTTTTTTTAAAATTCTCTAAACAAGCGATTCGTAAATTAACTATGGCCATTATTGCGTGTTTTAAGTCATGTTGCATCATAATCGAATAGTATTACATCATTTACAGACTACAAAAAAGTTCATCTTATATTTTTACAGGTTTTTATTATATATTCAAACCAATAAAACGTAAATTTTGGATTAAACTTTCTTTTTGCAATTATCTGGGCTCTAGTGAAGTCCAATTACCCATGGATAATTGACGTAATTTAAAAAAAAATCATTAAAACAATAAATAACAAACATAGCACTATAACTCAGAATCCAAGTTTCCGATTTTGTGCATTGGAATCAAAATTATTATAATAAATAGATAACAATTATTCTTCTTCTATTTTTCTATTCTTCCATTCTCATTAAGTTACAATTATTAGTTACTGAGAAATGCCTTACTGATTACTTCATTTATGAATCTGTGTTATTAGAAAAGAATCTTCTTTGGTTTCTTTGAAATTTAAGGTGGGATTGTATATTACCTGTATAATGTTGGAGGAAGTTCCTCTTTGTTATCTTAGCCCTTTCCATCAATATCAGAGAGATATAACTGCTTCAGTGATAATGTATTGAATTCAGCCCGACTGGAGTTTAAGAAATCAAATCGGATTAAACTTTTGATGAATTGTAAAGTCTAAATAAGATTTAGTAATGTAACCTAAAGATTGGAGCAACCTTACAAAAGGCTAAGCAGCTCAGAAGGTAAGGGTACTGTGATCAATAGCCCAAGAGGACGAAGTTCTTCGAACCTTACCCATCTTTGATCCACGTGTAAATAATCCTCCTTTGATTTCCAGGCTACAGGACTGGACATGTCAGTAGATGAAAAAAACTAGGAGAAATTCCAGATCTTCACCGGGACTGAACCTCTGTCCTCCGACCAACAGATAGTCGCTTCACCACTTATATCGACAGCGCATGGAAATACGGAACTTCATAATAGGATTTAGTTTTAGAGGATAGTGAACAACACTTTAAAATTTATTTGTTTGTGAAAATGGAATAGTTATAAGAATTTCGAAAACACTGAATTTGATAATAATTTAGAACTCAGAAGCAGTATGATAAAAAATAGAAAGTGGCATTTAAAAGATAGGGGAAAAAAATATAAGGATTAAAAAGTGCATAAAGCACTTAAAAAAGTTACTAATTAATAATTTTCTAAGTATTTTTAAAATATGTTGTTACTTAAATTTACAGAATAGTAGAGTTTGGACAATTATAGGGAAGAAATTGATTATTATGTAGTAGAGAGTATTGTAGTAGCAGAAGTAACGACAGATGGAGAGAAAGATTGAGAAAATGTGGTGTAAATAGTGGAAATGGGAGAACCCCGAGAAAAACCTGCCCAGCGCTGATCGTCCACCATCACGAAACCCACAGGAGAATCGAATCCCGGGTACATAGAGATGAGAGCCCAATATGGTAGCGACAACGCCAACCATGCGGCCTTACTATTAACCTTGTGAATACGCTCAGTTTAACACGGATTGAGTCTGGAGGAGTGGGTGGGTTAGAGACCAAAATAATCGTGCTCCTACTTTAAGTTGGACCATAAATAAGAAAAGTACCAACTTTTATGGAAATCCGACCAGCTGTTGTAGCGTGGTAGAAGAAAAATTTTTCAGTGGTATAGTATATGCTTAGTTAAAATACATATCCACACACACATGCACAAAAAGTATGTTTTTTGACATTTACAATTAAAATTTTACGTTTCCACTGCAGAAGTATTATATCGGTATTTCTTAATTCTGATATTAATTTTATTGTCCACTTAGACATTTACCGAGGTTGAGTAAAAATGACCTTTCAACTTAGAGAGTTTTTTTTCATTTTCCGAGAAGCCCTTCACAACGCAAAATATGCCCCTCAACTCCCCCTTAAAAAGTGAATGGTTACGTTCTTTACACTGATGTTCTCGTTTTAAAAGGCTTATTGAAATATCTAAGCATTGTCACAAGAGCAGTATTGATATTTGATAAAAAAAATAAACTTAAAAGTGGAGATATATTTTACTTCTCTTTGTGCAGAATGGTAAAAAAAGGAGTAAATATCTTCTTTTTTTTACGATCTTGATAAAACATGATAGAGGTTGTGCGTGCAGACGCCAAATAAAAATTCCTTCATATTGGAGTCAATAGAGCTGTACCCAATAAAGCAAATACTGTATTCTATCGGGTTTTTTTTTTCTTCTCTTCTCTTCGTTCGTTTTTCTTTTTGCTTTTCTTTGGAGACTTTAAATCGATTTCAAATACATTGGAAAGCAAAAGAGGAATTTCGGTAAAGCTTAGATGAGAAGCGTTTTATCTCATTCTTTTTATTTTTTCCAATGCAGACGAGGGCGAATTGTGTAGCATTACAAAAGATCTTTTCGTTCTCAATGTGTTTAAGAATGTTTTTGTATTTGGAGATAATCAGAAAAAAAAATAAGATATTGCATTTCAATTATAGGATTGTCCTTTTTGAGATTTCGGAGGTTTTTTTTTTTTTTTTTTTTTTTTAGGAGAGAAATAGGGGCCTTGTTTCCTCCATAGAGTTGAGTTGTACTTGTTAGGAAAAGGAAGTAAAGAAAACAGAAAGAAAAAAAAAACAAACAAACAAACGTAAATTGATGATAAGCACAAGGGACTGTATGACAGCTATTTGCTAACTAGAGAGCTCTGGCTAATGAGTGGTGATAATCATGGAATTTCTATAATACCACCTTACAGGATGTCTGTCAACGTAAGCACTTCGCAGTGAGCCAGTACTAGAGGAAGCTATTAGTTTTCACTTGTATGTATGTGTGTGTGTGTGCGTATACTCTCTCCACAGCTCAAGCGGGGGAGGGAGGGCCTCGGAATCCCATGAGCCAAACCTCGTTGCATTCCTCATTGCCTGTGGGTCTCGGAAAAACATCCGCTTTCGTTCTAGCCTCTTTGCGATTTTAGGTGGCTGGCTCAAGAAAACAGAGATAATTGAACAAAACTGGGATCTATCCTGAATCGACTATGTTGAGTACGAATATGATATATGGTCTCAGTATATCGTCTTTTGGTTCAAGGTAGACACTTGCAACTTTATCGTAAGTCACCAGGATAGTTCAGTGAAGGTGTAGACATACTAAATGAACTAAATGCGGGTATCGCTTCCATGGGGAACGTTTGGGCGGCAACAATTCTGCTACAAGCCCATTGGTAGGTATATAATGGTGTACAATTGTATAATGGTGTACCGAGAAGGCCGTGCTGGAAATTGTATTGACCCTTGAATTTTAATGGGTGAATAAATGAGTTTTGAGCGCCAATCAATACAATGTCACTTTTAACAATGCAAGCGTTTGATAGATTTCAAACTGTAAGATGTGGGGGGGGTCGCTTAGTTTTAAGTTTACTACAAAACTGGGAATGAGTACAAAACTGGGAATTTAGATTTTTTTTTTTTGTCTTTGAAATTCCATTTGGTCATAAAACAGAAGTATAACAGACCTTGGATATGGATTAGTTAAATGCAGTGGTTCTCAATGTTTCACTGCCCTGTTCATATTCACTCTTGTTTAAAAAAAATATGAGAACAACGAAAATTAATCATAATTACCTGCTGAGGCAACTATTAAAGTGAAAGAACAAAAATAAATTTCTGGAAGACTTGCCTGCCTATTTTCTTTAAGATGTTGAATTTTTTTTTTTTAATTTGTCTTTTCCGTTAGTGGAAACCTGATTAAAGACATTAAATATTCAATTAATCCATTAAACTTTAATCAATTCGAAGTCCAAATTGAAACGGGATTTACGAAATATTCTTAGGATTATAATTATTAAAAATACCATTATTTGTCATCAGTGATAGCTAATTGTTTTCTTCTCTTCTTTTTAAGTAAGTTTTTCTCTTTCTTATCTTCAGACGAAGCTGCTGTAGGAAAAAACTTTACAAATACCAATAATTTCTTGTTAATAAATTAGCCACTAACAGGCTACTTTCTAAAAGTTCCATCCAATTATTTCAAAAGTTTTGATGGCGGGAAGACACGCATTTAAGATACACATCTAAGATCCTTTGGATGTATTATTTTCTAATTTGCTCTACATTTCAATAGATACAATACTGATTGTTTACTTACAGAAATCCGTAGCAACATTGAGTGTATGACCTGAAACTTTCGGCATTTTTTTTTTCAATATAATTAAGAATTTTATATAATGAAATATATATATAGAGTCAGTATGCCTATTATGAGACCCCTGCCTAATATAAGACCCCAGCCTACAGAATGTACTAAGTGCTGCCGCCTGGCGACTGGAGCGTGAAACAGTAGTCTATTGCATCATCCGTCAGCGGTGAGTCAGTCGAGTGTTTCCTAGCGCAAACAAAAGTTCAGTAATTTTTTCCATGAATTTGTGCTCGTCGACTTTTTTGCACGTGTATTTTCATTGGCTGTTTTCACCTTTAAGATAAGACTCGTTTTGAAATTCTTAGTATCGGATAGGTAGCTTTAACTGTGTAGTATAAACATGCCGGTTTGTTTCTAAGCTAATGTTAAGCCTAACCTAAAAAATTCGTTGGCGTATATGACAACGCGGTCGTGCCTAATATGAGACCCCAAAGGATGCCTAATTTGAGATAGGGTCTCATATTAGGCATTCTTTTTTTTTTCATCATGCAAAGCTTGTTTACATTTTTTGTTTTCATTTTTAGATGCCTTCCGAAACAAAACGCAAAAAAATGGGATCCTGTAATTATGGTACGAGCTGTCAAAGCCGTAAGAAGTCGTGATATGGGCTACAAAAAAAGCTGCAAAATATTTTGAAGTTCCAAAAAGAACTCTGGAGCGTTATGTTAAGGATTCAGAAAAAACAGCTGAATCACTGGTAGACGTTAGTTTGCGAAGACGGCCTACTTTACCACAACACATTGAAGATTCGTTAGTAAAATACTGCATTGAGATGGATTCAAGGTTTTATGGCTTAAGAATGAGGGATATTAAAAAAAAATGGCATTTCAGCTTGCTATGAAAAATCGTTTAAAGCATCCGTTTTCATCAGAAAAAAATGTGCTGGTGAAAAGTGGTTAAAGGGATTTTTATAACGACACCCACAACTGTCTAAAAAAACCTCAAGCAACATCGTTCGCAAGAATTAAGGGATTTAGCCCAAACAATGTGAAATTTTGGAATCTAAAAACGAAAAGTAAACAAAACCTGAAGTAAACTTCAACTAATTCGTTTAAATGTCATTTTTCTTTTTTACCTATTAGCGATGGAGATAAATATTACCTAATTATTGTTTAAAGTTTTGTTTTTGACGAACTTTTCAGTAATTACAATTCATTTTTTTAGTTATAGAAGAGGGTCTCATATTAGGACTACTTTTTTCAATCCCCCAAAATGTAACATTTGTGTTTAAAATTTAATACAAGACAAAATATAAAGTTGTTTTAATTTTCTGTCATTGTTATTTGTAGTAAAATGTATGCCTTAAAAGAATATCACGTTGGTACTGGGTCATTCCATGCCAAATCATACAGCCAAAACTTGATTTTACACCCAAGGTACTCAGATTGTAATGAAAATTTGTATACATTATGAAACTATAAAAATAAGAAAAAATGCAAAGTTTCATTCAATTATTACAATTAGTTTCTGAGTTATAACCGTTTGAAGTTTTAGATAGGTTTAATTTCCGAGGACGGTTTGGGTGGAAACAAGCTTGTATGTATTTACGTTTTTTGTTACCAAATTTATATTTATGAAGGTAGAGGTTTCAAACTTGTTGTAGATTGTACACAGAATCAGATGACACCATGAGCATTAAAACTAAAACTTTCCATCTTAGTTAAAAAAATTCTGAAATGTAAGAAAAAAATATTTTACGGAATTGTGTACCTCACTTAGAAAAAACAATGTAGCAAAAATCTCTCTCCAGATAGCCCTACACAACTATATATCACTGAAAAGAGGATAAAATTGTCTTTCAAAAGGTGAAAAAAAATGATGGGGTTTTGAGTTATAAGAGTTTTATTACAATATAAAGTTTAATAAATTATTTTTAACGCTGCAAAATTTTATGCTCCACAAAATTATTTTTTTTAATTTTTTTTTTATGTATATCTTTTATTTCCCATTAGGTATGCTTATATAAACTGCATACCTGTTTTATGTGACTGAGAGTTTACTATATTAGTAAAAAATTAAATCTAATAGTTATCGTTTTTTAATATAATTTTTCCATCCACCACGTCAGAGATTAATTTGTGTTTTATTTCTTTAAATGTAATATTGTCTTTGTATTCTATGTTTAATTGTTTGAAAATTTTGTATTTAACATAATTATTTAATCTAGATCCAAAGTTATTACTTATTTTATCTATTTTAAAGATTTTATTACAATCATGTCTGAACATGGACCCCCTCACATCTCCAACAGCCTGTTCTACTGTCAGTGTTTAGCTAGCTCTGCTCCAGTGAACATCAATTATTATTATTATTTTTTTAATAGTTGCTGTGCTTTTATTTTAAGAGTTAAATTTGCTTGTCAGTTTCCAGCGTTTTAAAATCACTTTGAAGCCACTGTTATCTATATGAAGTGATTTACGTAAATTGTGAAGTGATTTAAGTTAAGTGGTTTTTTTTGGGGCTTTTTTTTTTTTTTGCCTTTTGTTTTAAAATATGGAAGAATGGCTTGCAGTAGTGACTGTAGACCTAGTTTGATATGTACTGTTGGCATTTTATTAACCTCTTGCTGTAAAAACACTACACTAACAAAAAAACAAGGATATTTATGTAATTTTTGAGAAAATGTCCAAAACAAGAAATAGATCTTTTAATGTGGCGCACAAGTAATCAGTATAGTGAGAAAGACACTATTTGTTCTCATCACTTGTGTTATTTTTTAAAATATTATGAAAAGAACCAAAAAACTTGTAGTGATCCGTTTAAGAGTCACTCTGTCCCCTTATCAAAGAAAAAAGACTTGAGGGTAATAACTTTAGAAAAAGCTAAAGAGGTTAAGGTAAATAGAAACATTACTTTAGTGCCACGAAAGATGTTGTGCAGTAGCTGTTGAAAATCATTATTAAAAGCAAAACCTGACCCACAGCCAGATGATGAAGAAATGGTTATAAGTCATGAAAGTGATGACGAAATTGAAGATGAATTAAAAACGGCAAAAAGAATGTTTGAAAAAGATAAACTAAACGAGACTCTTTTAGGATTAGATGTAACTCCATTGAAACTTAAATCGTTGTCCGCTTGCTCAAAGGGAAAATACAAAAAAAAAAGGTTTAAACAGCTAAAACCCAAGTTAAAAAAAAGCTATCATATGTCTTACAAATAAAGAACTCTCACAGTGAATCACCAAGTGAAGCTGAAGGTACAAAAAAAGAAAATGATTTAAAGAAATAATCTGCTGATCTTGATTATTTAGTTAATGTTATGAAAGAGAAAGTTAAAGACAGACTTGAGTAGGCATGAAAAAATAGAGGTTTTAACAATCGCTCGAAAGTCTTGGTCTCACCGGAAAGTAGCGGAGGAATTTAGTGTATCAGAATATTTGGTGCAAAAAGCAAGAACTCTGTCGAATGAAAAAGGCATTTTGGCGTTGCCAGAACCTAAAAAAGGCAGAACGGTCCCTGAAGAGACAATAAATATTGTACAAGAGTTTTACATGATGATGAATTTTCTTACCTGATGCCAAGTGCTAAAGATCGTGTTAGTATTGAAAAAAATATGTACATATGAACTATTTGTTGTTTTTAAGAATAGGTGTCCACAGCTGAAACTAGGATTTTCTAAATTTTGCTCTCTGAGACCAAAAGGGTGTGTGTTGGCTGGTTCACCAGGCACTCATTGTGTATGTGTGTTCTTATACCACCAAAATGTGGAACTTTTAGCTAATGCAATGAATCAGCATGATAAAGAATCTGCCCATAATATGTTAGTTTGTAACCGACAGAATAAAGATTGCATGCTGCGCCGCTGTGATGAATGTCCTAAAACATCTGAGCCACTTTATTTGTAAGACATCTTAGAAGATTTTAATGATGAAGATGAAATCAAGTTTTCAGTGGGTAAGTGATGGCCGAATGATGCTACAGACAATGCTACTTCCTCGTCAAGAATTCATTGAATGTACTATTCGGAAAATTGAATCTCTTATCCCTCTTTCTTTTATAACAACTTCAAAACTTCATTTGAGAAAGACTTTCAATAACTTACACTACACAGAGACAAATTTGTAGGGTAAAAAATGGAAACTTTGTTAACCTGTAGGGTAAGTAAAAATAAATTAAAGTCCTTTGATTACCTTATACGTTACAATATGCATTCGCTAATCTAGACCCAACTGCAGAAAGAGTTTAAAAAAATTGTTAAAAAATTTTATAAATTCTTAATTTTGTAAAACTCTCTATTGAAGCTATGCTCCATATTGTATTTTTCTTTTCAAAAATATAAATTTAAATTCCAACCGTCTCAAACTTGTTTTACAGCTGATTTTGTTTAATCCAGACTTTCGGTGACTAGGAAAACTCTAGTCCTACTAACCATTGACTGGCATGACCATAGGCTTATTTATGTTCACTTTTACCCCTATATTGTTCCATTTATAGGCTAAGTAGACTTTTTAGAAACTTGTACTTTTTACTGTAAGGCCATAAAACCATATTTTAAACCCAGCATTGGTGGGTGTAACAATTCCTAGCGTAAATACTATTTGTTACTTTACATTGCTATAAAACTCTTAAAAATCAAAACCCCACCAATCTTATTTCACCATTTGAAAGATAATTTTATACTCTTTCCAATGATATATGGTTGTGTTAGGTATCTGGAGAGAGATTTTAGCTCTAAGTTCTTTTCTTTATGCATGTCACAGTTTCGAAAAATTGTACTTCTTTATTTTTAGGACATGTTTTCACTATGATGGAATGTTTTAATTTCAATGTTGATAGTGTCATCGTATTCTGTATGAAATTAAGAACAAATGAATGAAGTTTCAAACCTCTAGCTTTATAAATATTGATTTTATCCAGGAAAACGCAAATACATATAAGCTCGTTCGGTGCCCAAATTGTCCTCGGAAGTTCAAATCAACTAAAACTTTAAAAGGCTGTAACTCTGAAACTTATTGTTAGAACTGGATAAAATTTTGTCTTTTTTCATAACTTAGCGTATACATTGAACATACAAATTTTCAAAGAAATCTGTGGTAGGTGGGTGTAGGCCCTGGATGACTTGGTATGAAATGACCTTACTGTAATTCCTCACTTATTTTCCTAGTTATAGATGAAAATAAAAAAGGGTCTCAAATTCGGCACACTTACTCTATATGTATCAACTTATATAATTTGCTAATTTCGCCTGTCTGTCTGTCTGTAACTCGATATAATGAAGCTATTAAGATAAATGCAAGATTCTCAATGGTACCATTGAATCACGGGTACTCAAATTGGATGAAATATTAGTTCATTCAAATATTTTGTCATTCCATGTTGATTCCATGAAATTTTATCCTTGGTAACTGACTTAGACAACTGAAAACATACGTTCAAAACCAATTAATTTTGTTACCACTGCACCGATTTTAATGAAATTTGGCATACTTACTCAGTTTTTTACGCTGATTTTGAAACTCAAAATCATTTTTGCCGCAGAAGCTTCGTTCACAAGTTAGCACAGTATTTAGATTATACAAAAGTGAGTTTTAAATGCCTTTCGGCATTGTGAGTCAAAAATAATAATTATTCTTTAGATAAATTAAACTTTAGATATGGATGGTATTTCGTTTTTCTTTTTGGGTGGAAAATGATCCTTTAGATTAAACTCTCAGAACCTATATTACAGGGGTACAGGTAAGAAGTACACCTAAATAGATCTGATAAAAAAAAAATTCAAAACAAAATAATAAATCAAACAAATATATATATATATATATATATATATATATATATATATATACATATACATATATAAATTGGCTAAGTTCGTCTGTCTGTAACTCGATATAATTAAGCTATTAAGATAGATCCAACGGTTCTCAAGGGTACCATTGAATCAAGGGTACTCAAATTGGATGAAAATATTAGTTCATTGTGTCATTTCATGTTGTTTCCATGAAATTTTATTCTTGGGAACTGACCTCGACAACTGAAATTCTAACAAAACATACGTTCAAAACCAAATAATTTTGTAACCACTGCATCCATTTCAATTAAATTTGGCATACTTACTCAGTTGTTTACGCTGATTTCGAAACTCAACCACATTTTTGCCATAGAAGCTTCGTTCACAAGTTAGCACAGTATTTAGATTGCATTTACTTTATATTTGATAGTTGATAATAAAATGATTTTTCAGATTTTTTTATGCCTGTCGTCCGACAAGCTTTGCTGCTGTCGGAATATAATTCTAAAATAATTTTTTATGTAGATATATGTATATGTATATACATATACAGGATGTTTCCGAACTTACAGAAGAATATGGAAGATACGGGGTTTGAAAACAAACAGTTTTCATTAAGTAATGTGTCCGTCTTGTACTGATACACCGCTACAGTCGTTTTAGTATTGTGGCTGGTAGACATTCATTCGTGGAAGGGCCATTGTCATCTCCCTAGGAGTATTGTGCATTATAGAGAAAGTGTTCAAAGTGACGCGCCTCTTGTTCTACACAATACTGGCATCGCTGGAGGATTGACTGCCGCACTCGATCAAAAATGCCATATATAGTAAGTATGGTGTTGCAGGCTTCGACAAATCGTTGACGCAGTTTATCGACTGTATCGGCAGGCGTGGCGTACAAGAGGCTCTCTTTTCAGGGCCAAAACAGAAGAATCAATCGGCTTAAGATCCGACGATCGTGGAGGCCATGGAACACTAAAACGACTGTAGCGCCTGACCTGACACCTTACTTAATGAAAACTGTTTGTTTTCATACTCTCTATCTACTTGATTCTTCTGTAACTTAAGTTCGGAAACACCCTATATATTTATATATACATTAATAGTCAATGTCAAAGGACTAATAAAATATGCTATAAATTAAATAAATTAAATTCAAATATTGTTCGAAAACATATTCTTATATAAACTATAAAACTTTCTCACGAAATCAAAAAAATTTTCAATTAGAGTTAAAATTTTTGACAGAAATCTAATAAAAATAAATAAAATTTCCACTTTAAAAAAAAATGAAAAATTAAATAAGGGAAAGTTAAAAATTGACCGAATTGGAATAATAAATAATAATAACAATAGACCCCTGAGATTTTCTGATAGCAAATTAGAATTCCATCGATTAAAATTTCTTAGCATTTCATTTTGTTTTTAACATGTTTACATTACTGAAATCAAACGTTTGAAAAACAAAATGAAATGCTAAGAAATTTAATCAATAGAATTCTAATTTTCTGTGCTATCTGAAAATCTTAGGGGTCTATTATTATTATTTTTTTATTTTAGGATAGATAATTGATTTCTGTTATGTAATGATCTATGATACTATAAATAATAAATGTAATTGAGTGGTTCAAGATTTCCTTTACCTCTGCAAACTACTTAATATAATTTGTAATCCCAATCTGATTTGTAAATAATAATGTACAAGGTGTTGATAATTAAACTTCCCATTTCGAAAGGCTGTAACTGGAGAACCATACAGTGGAACGATTTCACATGAGCCTGTCCTTGCGACGAAATTTTGTTTGACTTAAAAAAAATAAACTTCCGAAGGCGGCCGCTAGGGCTGTATATGGTGCTGCATGTATACACTTGATTGATTGTGTGTTATGCATCTCTTTGCCAACCAATTTATTCCCATAATTCAACAGCGACAATGTCTGGATGCAACGTTTTTCATGTAGGATTAGCCTCACCCCACACCGCCATCCAACGACAAATGGTTGCTTCGGGCTACTTTTACCAACGAAAGAATCATCAGCCGCCATTTTCGTATAACGTGGCCAGCACGTTCGACGGATCTCAACCCCTAAGACTTGAAGACTTTATTACAGGATGTGCTAGCGCTTTAGGAAATGTTAATTTCAGCAGGAGGCTATTTACATCCATTTGCAATTGAGTTATTGCTAAGTAAAGGAATCTTACATGCAGTAGAATGGTTCTTACTTTTCGTCTTATCTCAATAAAATTTAAGCTTATTCTCATACATTATAATGATCTTCTTACATATCAAATTTCATGAAATTTAATCTTGTAGGAATGAGTTTTTTTATGCACAGATAGACAGACAAGTGAATTTAAGAAGCACAATACACTTACTGGAAATAAATG
>JAFIDM010000007.1:5667054-5680941 GCA_023159025.1 Thereuonema tuberculata
CAGACAAGTGAATTTAAGAAGCACAATACACTTACTGGAAATAAATGGTACTTACGTACTATCGGGACCCTTTTTTTATAATCGTTTCCTATTATATATTTTAAATCATTAATCTCTCCAATTGGCAATAAAAATGGCACTCGTATTACCTGATATCGTTTGGGAAAAAAAATCCTTTTAATTAACACTAGGTTAGGTCAATTGAGGTATGATCCTTTCCAGATGTTTGTTTGGAAATACGACGGAAAAAAATACTTTCCATTTCGAAATGACCAGCGGTATCATAAATAATGACAACTATATGTTACGCTTTAGAAAAATATATAAATGAAAAGAAAACATCAGAAATCGATTATAAAAAATGGGACCCGATAGTAGTTAAGTACCAATTAATTCATTCCCAGCTTTAATCAAATCTGCTGCTTTCCTGTTTGGACGTATTGTGATTCCTAAAACACGAAATAGTTTTAGGAAAAAACTCGCTGCGAGAAGCGCTTTTGAACCAAGCGTCGTAAGAGGAACGAGTTCCTTACGTAAGGGAATCAATCCAACTCTAATCGAATTGAAACACACGATTGCTTAGGAAACAAAGCCTTTCCCCCTCCACGCTATACGACGACTATGTTTCAGGTGAAAAAAAAGCAAAAACAAAAATTGACTTGGAAAACAGATAAATGGCTAATTCTATATGACAAGGGAAAAAAAGCAAAGAACTTGAAGCCTACTTCTCTTAAAATATTGTCTTTAAATATTGTTTGCTTAACTTTATTTTTTTTTTAATGGCGTGAAAAACAGATAAGAAAATTCTACTTTGACTTTTTATTTGGATTTTTTTTATAATTGTTGAAATTTATTTTACTACATAAACTTTTTATTTAAAAAAATCATAACTTAATTCACAATGTTTAATTACATTACTGAAATCCGATGAAATTTTAATCATACTAGGCCATCCCCCGTGTACACGCGCTTGTTTTTCAATATCACATAGAATTTAGTTAAGTAAGAATATTATATTTGAAATGCTGCAACTTTTCGGCAATTATAGTTCTAATTGTCATTTTCGAATTACAAATTAATAGAGGGATAGGAAATAAACAATCTTGAGATTAATAAAAAAAGGTTCAATTCATTCATTATTGATGGGGAGAAGGGGAAGGAAACATAAGTCAAAAAACATTGTAATGTGAGTTGTAGTCCCCGTGGACTAATGGATAAGACGTCTGACTTCGAATCAAAAGGTTGCAGGTTCGATTCCCGTCGCGGGTGTTTGATTGTAAAAATTATTTGTATTTTCCATCCTCAAAGGAAATTGCGCAGGACAGACAGACAGACAGAGAATTAAAAGATTTTAGTAATATAGATTGTAACACTTGTATTATAAATATTTTTAGAAATCCTTTATTTATCAGTATTTTTATAGAAATTATGTATCTGTATTCATTTTTATCCTTAACCGTTATTTATTCCTTTGCATTTCCTAATTATTGATGTTCGGTTTGTTTTTAAATTCTTTTCTGTTAAGTCAGTTAATTAATTTAAATTCTTTATGTTTTTATCCAATCATTATGTATATTTGTAATTACTTCACCAATTTAATCAAGCTTTGTAAATACTATAAAAATCCATGTTTTTCATTTAATAAATTTAATTCAGTTCAATTCCAGAACTTGACTCGTTGTCTTGAGATCCCAAAGACTCCCCCCCACACACAATTACAGTATCAAACTAATTGAGCATATTAATATTTAATGTATAAATTTACAGAGTTCATATCCATTATTAAATATCCATTGTTTTACTATCGGCCAAACGAAACAACGACTTTGACCTTGAAATGCACCTATGATCCCTTAATCATTCCAGGACTTTTGACAAAGCTTTGCCTCGCTTGAGAGTCGCCAATCAGAAGCCATAAACTTTCCCGCCATAAACACTGACATATACAATCGATTCAAATTCTACTATTGCGACATCTGGTGGCCACGGTCGTTCTTTGGTTTGGCGGACTTTAGGCTTCTAATACAAGTATCAGGATTCTTATAATCCCTGTTTATCTCTCAGTCTGTGGACAAGTATCATTAGCGCAACAATCAAAGCAATCATAATAGACTCAACAATCACAATAATTGCAACAATTGCGCCTTTTGCATTCGAAACAATCACGTTTATAATACAGCTCAGCAACAATCACAACAATCACAATAATCGCAACAATTGCGCCTTTTGTATTCGTAGCAAATCACATTTATAATAATAAGGAAATTAAAGCAGTAATTAAACATAAATTAAACAAAATGACAAAAGTTCTGGAATAATGGCGCCGCCCAAGAAATCAGAGGAAGAGAAATGGTTGGCGGAGCAGAAGAGGAAAGAATACAAGAAGAATTGGCAAAATTATCGCAGTTTAAGGGTAGATATCTCACGTAGGTTTCGTGAAGGTGGACAATCCGCGCTGGGCAGGTTTTCTCGGAGTTCTCCCGTTTCCCCTGCACTTCTCCCACCATACTTTCTCAGTCTTTCTCTCCATCTGTCCTTATTTCCGTGGGAAAGTACAATAGACCTCCGGTCGCAGTGCTGGGCTTCTATGCCACCCACATTCACTACATAACATAACATAACATAACATAACATAAGGGTAGATATGGAGGAATGAAATTTTGAGGAGCAATGAAATTTTCAGGTGTAATGGTTTAACTTTGAGGTAGCATTATTATATTTTCTTATTATTATATTTTCAGAAGCCATTGTGATTGGTTTACTAATCGTTATCCATAACTTGTTTGATTCTATGACTTCCTATGGGAATTTTTGATTCTATGGCTTTCTATGGGAATTTTTGGTCATCTTCACGCATTGATTTCTCAATAAAGATCCACACGGGAAAAATTTCAAATATTAAAGTTACATCGTCTCATGTCCTCAAAAGTGCATGTCAAATTTCAAGAAGATCCGTACAGCGGTTGCAAAGCTATTCAGGGGTTATGTACATACAAACACACGTGTTGACTGAGGGATTTGATGAGCCTGATTTCCCTAGGAAAATAAGCTTACATGTTTCCTAGAGTTTCTGCAAGAATATGAAATATTTAGAAAAAGTTTAAAAAATATATTTCTTAAAGATTAGAAGTAATATACGGCGTTGCCCAGTCTCCATCATCAGAAAGAGATTTCACGAAAGTTGCAAATATATACTTTTACTCCCGTTGAATTCAAAAAATTAAGCAGAGCAATTTCGCTGGAATCAATGTAAAAATGATCAAAGTTTCATTCTGGTAGCTCTCGTATTCTTGAAGTGCATAAATTATAAAAAACTTCATGTGAAGATTGCAAAAGTGGCACTACTATTGATTGGTGTGCAAAACTCATTAATTCGAGGGTCAAGTACAATTTCCATTACGCTCTTCTCTGTATACCAGCGGCGAACAAATAGGCTTGATGGAGAGTTGCTGTCCAAGCATTTTAGCTAATCAGATAACTGAACCAGAAGTAGTCTTTTTGATCGAGATATCATATTCGTTTTCGGAGTAGAGAGACCCGAATATTATCCAACTAGTGCTATTTTCCTGGTTTTGTCAATAGCCACCTGCCGAAAGTGGCTTGGACAGGAAGTGGGGATTTTCCCCTAAACCTCCAAGGCATGGGAAATCCAAGGAGAAAGGACTCTTAAGGTTTCCGATTCCCGGTTTGGGCTCTGGAGAACGTTACAGATACACATACAGACACACAGATGGGGGAATATCAATAGCATCGCTGTACGAGGTCGACAAAAATACAGAAATCAACAAATAACTAACTTTAATAACAAAAAAAAAAGTGACAAAAATAATACCAAAAAAACACCAAATTGCAGTCTGATAATGGATATTAATCCTTTTATCTCTAATTCCGCATACTTATGTACAATTACTTACGTATACGATTGAAATTAAAAGGATCTAGGTAATTTAGGTAAATAATGCTGATATAATTAATACTTTTTTAAGAAAAGTGAAATTTTATACAGGGTGGCCGGGGAGTTCCCGTACCCCCTATTATGTTGTTATTATATTAAGGGTACGAGAACCCTGCTGTTACTAATACTTTCGGTAAGTAACTGTTGATAGTGAATCTCTTAAAACTCTTTATTCTTATCACGAACGACATTTAGATTGAGATTAAAACAGAATCCACATGTAAAGAGATGAATTTATCTCTAGTTGAGTCTCTTTCTGATGATGATAGCCTATGTTACAAATGCTTTAAGGATGCGACGATGATAACTTGTTTTCTGTTCGCTTTTCATCTTTAAAGACAAATCTTTAAGGAATTAAAAACTTTTAAGATTTGAAATAAACGGGAAGTGATTTCTTGGAAGCAAAAGTGGTTCGCGTATGTATTGGATGCACCCTACCAAGAGTCAAACTTTCCCAGATATATTCAAGTGATTTACAGGTCATTTACTATATAAAGAGATGGTTATAATCTAAATATAATAATAATATAATACGGGGTTCGGGAACTTTCCGGCCACCCTATGCTGTTTAACAAATATCACAATTTGAAAATAAAGGTAGAAATTTCTTTTCTATGGTTTTTTACGACTTTTTTTTTTTTAAAGTATGAAAAATAAATATAAAGAATGTATTTGTATTATTTTTTCTTTTTCACTCTTTCCCAAATGATGAAACATACATTATTTATGCTTTTCGGTGGCCAAAATGCTTTTGCAAGCTAAGAAAAAAATACTGTGTTCTACATTTCGACGATTTCTGGTTTTCGACAGTGCTCTGATCCCAGTCGAATAAGCGGAAGATGCCTGTATTAACAGAAAACAATTGACTCAGATGCTATATACTGCGTTCAGTTCTTATGTGACTTAATCTCTTCCCACTCCCATCCAATTGAATGAAAACTGGTTCTTCAAAATAAGTCTTGACATATGGAAGGAAAGATAGTTTAACAATCGCGAAAGCTCTCAGCAGATGGCGTTTCATTAAACAGAAGAAGATGAGGAACGACTTGGGAACGAACCAGCTACAGATGGTGTGACCTATCACAATTCATAATATTCATATCCACGAAAACATTACTTAAATAGCACATCCTACGAAATTGATCTACGAAAATCTAGAGCAATTCGAATCTTGGACAGAAACATTGAATGATGAAACCTTGAAATTAAAATTACTGAAAGACTAGACGGCTACCCGTCACTTGGCTTTGGAAGCCTCGACTGTGGAACGGAATTATTTTTTTATTAATGTTACAACGAATAAGTATACTAAAACCTAAAACTTTGCACTAAAACTAAAAATAAAGTTTAAGTTCTAAAAAAATATATGCAATGGAAGATTGAATTCTATTTATAACAGTCGGAAATTTGTTGCCTGGCAACGCACGTGCGAAATTTCATTGTTGTGGACAGCGTCGACCATGCAACAATACTTCTATTGGCAGGCAAAGCGCGTGCAAATTATAGCGAAATTCAATTGTTGACGGACGTATGTACGATGCATGCGCGCACACAGTTTTTAGTCTTCTGATCTAGATCAGCAGACTAATATTCCCGTTTTGTCTGTCCGTCTGTGAACAAGTATCATTAAAATCTCATTAAATTATCATTAAAAATCTCATTAAATTTTTAAGATTAAATTTTTATGATTGCACAACAATCATAACAATCGCAACAATAGCGTCTTTTGCATTCGCAACAATCACATTTATAGTGATTGTCAAAAGCCGCAATTGTTGCGTTTATTGGAAATAAACACAAGGAAATTAAAACAATATCAATGATCAGAAGACGTTGCGAAGCATTGTGATTGGTTTACTAATCGCTTTCCCTATCTTGTTTTAATAGAGCAGATTAAAACCAGTTTCAGAAAAAGATCGGGAGTGACATCATTGAACCAACTTACACAGCCTGAAACATAGTTCCACCTTTCTTAAAATATCGTTCTGCAAGCAAAAGATTTTGTAAGATGGGTATTACTTAAAGTTTGCATTGATATGTAATAAATTGTTCAAAATTCTTCTTCTTCTTCTTCCGAATTTGGCCAACTAGGGACCACGTAAAATAACCTCATGATTTTCTTCCTTCATTCAATCCCTTCCTCCAGTATTCTTTCATCCTTTCACTCTGTTGCTTTCGTCTTTCTTCTGTCCAGATTCCCCCTGTTTTCCTTTTTTGCTTTGCTTGAAAACCAACAAAGTTTTTAACTGCTGATCTGAGCATCCCCCTCTTCTCCAATTTTTCCGCTGTTATTCCCATTCCTTCCATGTCGCTCTTTACCTCCTTAAACCAGGTTATATGTGTTTTTGGTTTTTTATCAAAGTAGTTAAAGAGTTGCTTTGACAATCTGTCCTCATTCATTCTACTAAGGTGTCCGTAGAATGTTATTCTCCTCTTTCTCATTGTGTCCACAATCCTCTCAAAATTGTTCAAAATTATTGTTTGTGGAAATCTTCACACAAGTAAAAATCAATCATGGTTATTATGTTGTCGAACTACTTGACATCATGGCTGCCTCCAGTAGCTCACACGTGTTTCCTCAAATGTACTTTAAAGTTAATCATAAAGGTCAGTCTTTACGTGGTCCTTTGATTTGACTGGCGAGAATAAAATTAAAATATATATAATTTAAACAGGATTAATTAAAGAAACCGCTATTTTTACTGGTCGAAAGATTTCTGATTAGAGAATATTAAAAAAAATTAAAATTAAAAATTTTTAAATTTAATTTTTTATATTAAAATTCAATACAGAAAGAACTCAAGCCCACTTCCATCAAATTATTAAAACGAAAACTCTATATTTACTTTTTAAGTATTACTGAGCATGCGTAGTCTCACCAATCAACTTTAACATTTTTGTCCTCTGTTTGTATATGCATCGTGTTAAAACAGCTCGATTGATTTCCATCAAATTTGATACGTAATTTACTTAGTGTCCAACTTAAAAAATAGGCTTATTTGTTTTTGTCTGTATCCCCTCCATCCTCAAAAATGGCCCTCTTCCCACCCTGAATCCCTCCCTGAAATGGATAGACGGATTTTTTTTTTTTTTTTTTAAATTAGGTAAGATGGTTATTAATGGCCCAACTTGAAATACAAGCACCATTGTTTTTGGTTCCCCCTCAGGAGTCCTCGAAATAGGTTTTAGCGCTGTACAATCAGTCTCCACCGCACTAAGGAAAGCTCAAGTTATACTTATAGTCCGTCAAACGAGAGAAAAATAAACCATGCCCATTTTCACAGGAAACTGGCGGGCAAAATTGCTTATCGATTGCTTGCGTCTACAGTTCAGTTCATGAAAGAAGAGCTTTTGATGACGTAATTTCCGTTTAGATTGAGGTTTCCAGTACGTAACAGCGCCATCTATTGCTAAAGTCCGTAACTGAATCTTATAAATATTCTGGTTTTGTATTTTCTACAATTACCAATACATAATAATAATTAAAAGTGAAAGAATTACAAACGTTCCACACTATTCCCGTTGCTTGGCTACGCAAAGTTTGCCCTTTCTTGGTCACGCTTATGCGATCACAAAACGACTCCATCTTGAACTGACTACTCGGAGTTCAAGTTGATGACGTCATGACTGGTGACGTTTGTTCCAGACAAAATCGATTGCTACGTAATGACCATATATGGCAAACCTTTCTTTTTTGAAAACTACTATTTTTGTTTTTCTGTAGTTTCCCTGCTGTCCCCTAGAGGGCGTCGCGCTTCCTTTTTATTCTTCAGATTCCTTTGTTTACTTTTCTTTATTCATTTTTTATTCTTTACATTAAATGAAATTTAATTTATTACTTAGGATGTTTTATCATCTTAACTTTAAGCCATCAAACTTTAGATTGTAGGCTTATGGTTCATGGGGAGTGCAAACATGAGAAAAAGTTCCTAGTTCACATAGTCACCACCAGGGCGCATGTGGCGCTGCTGTCGGCGATGCAAGTGGAGCTCGCCTTGTAAAGCCTAGCACACGACACCTCATGCATTAGTCTTTAACAAGAGCACAGCAGTGACGTTAAGGCATGTTGACCTGAGTGGTATTCCTCGAAGCTACAGTAGTGGCACTACGTAGTTTCTGTAGCGTGAATGTAGTACAGGATATGACGTCACTGTAGTGACCGTAGTCTGTTGCTACAAGGAACGATCCCCGTACATTCCGTAGTGCAGTTCAAAATGGCGAACGAAATTATTGCAATTCTTTTACCATTCCTTCATTTCCTCCTTTTTTCTTCGGGAAGACGGAATTCCAGAAAAAGAATGCGTTCTCTGGTGGGATTGGGGACGGAAAGGTCCAGGGAAGCAACTTTTTACGATGATGACGGAGAATTGTTGTTGTTGGCGATGTTTGAAACCAGCAGACAAAGAAAAAGACAAAAAATAGAAAATTATGTTTCGGAAGTCATTCCAAATTATATTGGCGATGACTTTCGGAAACATTTCAGGCTTCAAAGATCGACAGTGGAGGTAGGCAACGTTACGGTATCTTATAATATTAACTTAATATTGAAAATAATGGCACTATTGCAATTAAAAGATGCATATAACCTTTAAGTGAATGCAGATTAATAAAAACTTCTTTGAAATTCCTTCAATGAAATTTAGAATAAATGCTTCTGCATATTTTGATTAAGATAAAGTAACGTATAATTCTAAAAAAATTCGATTATTTATCCGAAGTTAAAAAATTGTTTCTAAATGAAATTGCATCCAGTCAGTTTTTTATTGAAACTCGAAGTTTTAGTTATGAATTAAAATCAAAATTGCAAATTTACGTGTTGAACATATGCTAATTTCAAGATAACTGCATCTATTGGGAATTATGCTGAACAAAATGTAAACAAATACATGTGTTTAATGAAAAAAAAAAGATTATTTTTTTTCCCCAAATTGATTCTTAAGAATTCACAGTATTTGTACCCCTAAAAATAAGTTCAAATACCATAAGAGAACCCAATCATATGTAATTTTTACATGTATTTACATTAAGTAAAAAATTTGGAAAATTAAAGAAAGAAATTAAAAATTGAAAAAATAAAACTTACAAAATTGAAGGAAGTTAACAATCCTTTTTATTCTAGCAAAAACTACAAAATATATATATGAAAAAAATTATTAGTGAACATATAATCAGTACAAGAGATCGTTTATTTCATATTTCATCAATGATATGAAATGAAAGGAATCTTTTAATTTAGAAGATTTCTCATTCCTCTGATTATCAAATGGAATATTCCCAGTAATCCAGCAAATAGTATGTACAAAAAAACATTTGAATATAATGTTAAAAGTTATATATTAATACAATAATTTCAATTATATAACAATATGCTTTTTGAAATGAGTTTTAAAATTTGGATAACTAAAATTCACTATTTAACTCCATCAATTCCTAATTGGTAATTTCTTTTTAATTTTTTTTATTTACAATATTTGCATATAATATTTTTAATTATGAATTATTCATGGTAAGTATTCATAGCCTGTGTAATTAAGCTTTCACTTTAAGCCTACTTTAACTAATGATAAAAAAATAAATAAGTCGTTAGATTAACAGTAATTATTCCAGGCATTCACTTCTTTTGATTATGTTGTCGTATGTTTATACTGTAATAATTAACAATTTATTTCTTTATTTAGTTCCTTTGGCAGTACGTCGGGATGGAGTTGGAAGGAATGGAGCTCCATCGAGGTAATCCAGGAACCAAAGGCTTAATCAACCTTCTACTCCCAATTTGGTTACTAAGTAACCAAGAGGCGTATCGTGGGGTCTGTGATCGCTTTGGAGTAGGCACCAGCCATGGCTACCGGATGTTAAAAAAATTAGTGAAGGTGCTATGTAGGAAGGTCAACGAACTTATCCGGTGGCCAACAGGATTGGAGATGCAACAGAATGTTCACAGATTCAACGAACTACGAAGGAATGGCATCCAGGGTGTAGTTGGTTGTGTGGATGGAACGTACATCCCCATCCGTGGACTGTCTGCAGAAAATAACTGCTATTGTACAAGAAAAAAGTTTCGGGCAGTTATTCTGCAGGCAATCTGCGATAGTAAGCAGAAGTTTATTGATGTTTTTGCTGGATGGCCTGGCTCGTCAAATGATGCTCGCGTTTGGCGAAACAGCCCCATCTGCAGCAAGCTCATTAAAAACACTTCTGCTTACTTACCAGATGACTCATTCATCGTTGGGGACTCTGCCTACCCACTAGAACATTATTTAATGGTTCCATATAAGGACAATGGTCATCTAAGCAGAAAAGAGAAACTTTTCAACTTCAAGTTCCACTCGTATTTTGATAGAAAATGCTTTCGGAAAATTAAAGGGAAGATTTCGTAGACTGAAATATCTGGACATGATTAAGATGAAAGCAATCTCAGATGTTGTTGTGACTGCATGCATCCTACACAACATTTGTATTGAGCAGGATGATATAATGGATGATGTAGAGCAGGAACATGTAGTAAATGATGTGTACTGCAACGATGATGCGGCTACTCCTTGCGCAATAACCAAAAGAGACAGGATTGCCGATAATTTGTTAGTGTCTCAATAGATTTCTTTGTTGTATTTTACCATTTATTAAATATTCTTTCTTTTTTCTTTCAATGAAAAACTGTGTCAATAATATTTTTCCTGAATGAATAAACTTTGCCAAAGCTCAACATTTAAACAATTTTTACGAAAGAAACAGGTTAATTGTACAAAATGTAATTTAGTAATTCAAAAGATACCTTTCTGCTTTTATATTCAGAACACATTAACCATTTCTACACACAAATTTTAAGCTGAGTCAATATTTTTCCTGAATGAATAACCTTGGACAAAGCTCAACAGTTCAGTTTTTAATAAAGTAACAGGTTAATTGTACCAAATTTTATTTAATAATTATAAAGATAAATTGTTCTCAATACAAAAGCAAAAAGTTAACATGTACACACAAATTTCAATGAAGTAAATGATATAAAATGTTGCCACAATTATTATGAAAAGGAACTTGCAAGAAATTCAATTTCGTTACCATTATTTCCAAATTCTTAATTTCAACAATGAATGGAATTTAATTATGTAAAGTTCCCATATTTCTTTTGTAGATCCCGCTTTCTACAGCCTCTACCATTAAATATTTGCAACATCACAAATTTAAATGAAAAAAAAACTACATTTAATACTAAAGCAAATTCAATTTGCAACATAAAATGTTTTTCAGTTTGTTGTTATATTCAAATCCAACATTGAAGCCAAAACTTTTGCAAATTTCTTTTAAAGTCAGACTATTTTTGTTTAAGTATGGTATGAAATATCCTCTGTTGTTATTTGTTGTTAACTCTTTAATTTTCAATGTGTGGTATTTCTTTATAGTTTTATTTATGAATTTCTCCTGAATTTTATGTTGCAAATTGAATAATAGTGTTAAGAAACATGAAATGGGTATAATTTACAAAATAGAATGCAAGAATTACGATTTATTCTATTTGGGCGAAAGTAAAAGAACAGTGAAGGAACGAATGACGGAACATGGTTCCAGCATTAGGAACAAGTACATTGAAAAATCAGAAGTGGCAGAACATTGTGTGAACAGAAATCATTGCATTAACAACGAGATACAAATTTTATATATTGAAAGAGACACCAAGCTAAGAAAGATAATAGAAAGTATGTTTATCCGGAACACAAAAAGAAAAAATATAAATAGGAATGATGGTATTGAAATAGAGAAATGTTTCATAAGATTAGCTAAAAGTTTTGTAGATAAAATGTCCACAAAATGTAATAATAAGGTTACAATCAAGGAACTAAATTGTTAAGCTATATCATGTCAAAAGTTTGTAAGTAAATGATATTGTTAATATTTTCTCGAGAAATTTAATTGTTCTTCAACTTGTTATTTTTAGGCTTGAAAAAGAAAAGACGTAATCTTTTTGAAAATTTGCTTTAGTATTAAATGTAGTTTTTTTTACATTTAAATTTGTGATGTTGGAAATTAATTATGTTTGCTGATATATAAATGTGAGCCAATGTCACATGAATTAATGAACATAAATAAAATAATGCCAATAATTACTACAAGTTAAACATGACAATGATAATAATGTATGTTATTGAAGTAATTTAAAATTGTTTTAGTAATGTATGGTATTGATGCAAGTTATCATTGTCATGTTTAACTTTTCATGATTATTATTATTTAAATTTATGTTTAAATGAAGATGTAAGTCATGGTCATTCCATCTCATTTTCCCAAACTTCTCTCCAAAACATTTAAAATTCTATTTATTGTATCTAATTTTTCTTTTTCTAATTTCTGTTGATTTTCCTCCATTCTTTTGAGAACTTCCCACCTTTTCTTTTCTTCTTCTGTCCTCTCCTTCTCTTCTTTCAATTTTGCTTCCTCAAACTGATCTCTCTTTTTGCAGTACTCAACAAACCACTGCGGTGGGTCTTCTGACCTTTTCCTTTTTTTAATTCTATCATTTATAGACTCCATAACTTCAGAGGTGGAAGGTTGTGAGGTTGAAGGCTGCGATGTGAAAGGTTGTGAGGTTGAAGGCTGCGATGTGGAAGGTTGTGAGGTTGAAGGCTGCGATGTGGAAGGCTGCGATTCAAGCAGTGTTCCACTCAACCTCTCAGGTGGTGGACAGCTCACAATTTCCTTACCTAGGATCTCGTCCATCTCCTCATAGAAGTCCCAGGTCACGGCAGCAGCACCAGATTGCCCCATTTTATCTTTTATTTTCCTGAATACCAAAACAAAAAACAAAGGCTTTACAAAATGACATGCAGAATTTCAAATGAATAAATATTCAGATTCATTACAACAGACAAGTTAAATTTCAGCCCAAAAAAAGCAAATTTCAATTTCAGAGTTTCATGTCACCTTCACATGACACACTGCTGATATGAAAATAAAAGTAGATATATTACAGAATGGTCATTGTTTAGTTTCACAATAGTGACTTAAATGTTTGATTTTTGTAAACAGCAAATCAAAAAAAAAAAAAAAAATATTTTTGAAAATATTAAACAATTTATATATTAAAAAAATTTGTAAATAAAAAGGAAATCGAGATCTTATCTAAGAAAAAAAAATTATTTATTAAATATATGAAAAATATTTATGTTGAAAAAGAATTACAACAAAAATACTACAACTTGAATCATTATTGGCTCAGAATTTCGACTTATCTAAATTAAATAATTATGGTAAGACTAGATAATTATATGAAGTAGAAAGTATTCAATGAATTAAACTTTGGAAATTATGAAATATAAAATTAAAAAGTATCAATTATATTAAAACAATAAAACATGTAATTGATTGAGAAACAATATTAAATTATTTATCTTTTTTAGAATATTAATAAAACATAGGAATCTATCAGCACAGCAATACATATCTAATAAGACTTGTGAACATTAAAAACCTTAAATACGAAAAAAATTGATAAATGTCATTCAAACTTCAATCTTCTATTTGTAATGGAAACAAATATAATTCACTTTATTTAACTGAAAATACATTGAGGCTTTAAAATCATACCTGTACCGTTGCACGAGAGCTCTCCACTTGATATCACACATATCTCCGGAAAATTTAAAACCGGAGATAGTGGACATTTCCTCTGCCACAGCGGTCCAGGCCTTTTTTTTTTTTGTCGTTCCACCGAACATCTTATTCAAACTCTTTCGAGTTTGAATAAGTAACAGGGTCCGTTCTCTTGACCATTTTGAATTCTGAGGATCTGAAACATTAAAAAAAAAAAAAGGTTGCATTTCTTTATTCGATTTCGTTAGTTTATCAATCTCAAGTCAAAATTAATTTCTCAGATGCAATATTTGAATATTAGGTTTCACAAAATTCCAAAGGAAAGTATCAGTGAATATTTAATCGCT
>JAFIDM010000007.1:5681041-5694684 GCA_023159025.1 Thereuonema tuberculata
TATATGAACTGATATTCAGTTTAATTTCCATTTCTGAGGCTTTTACAGAATGAGTATGAACAAAGACAACGATTTTATTTCGAAACGGGCGGAGATTAATCGGATATTAAGGGATTAGAATAGTGAAGACATGAGTCACTCACAAAATCGTATTTGAGGGTGATATTTTTCAGTTAACAATATCTAAATTTCCTTAGCTTCATATACATTGCGTTAAATTTTTACATTAGAATATAGTTAGTTTTTCTTTTTAAGTCTTCTTCATACATGAAAGCAATGGCATCCTCATTCCATTAGAAATCGCATCACAAAACCGTATTTGAGGGCGACATTTTTCAGTTAACAATATCTAGATTTCCTTAGCTTCATATACATTGCGTTAAATTTTTACATTAAAATATAGTTAGTTTTTCTTTTTAAGTCTTCTTCATACATGAAAGCAATGACATCCTCATTCAATTAAGAATCGCATTTTGGGAAGGCGTATAAAATATGTTATTAACGTTTCAGTAAATTACTATTATTATCATTATTATTCATATATATAAATACCTCCTAACAGGACTATTTAGAATCTAAGTGGAATAAAATATATGAATGAATACAAATCTCCTCATATGTACAACTTAAGTTATCATTATGTTCGCAATGACAAGTAAAACATTACAAAAATTTCCTTTTAAAGAACGTTAAGGCAGAAACAGATTTTATTAAATATATTCATTTTGTAATTCTAATTTTTACCTTCTAATTCTTCCATGCATTCCACAGAAGGGATTTCCGATGAAGTATTTGTAATTCTTGCGCGGATGAACGCACGTGCAAATTCCCCATCTAATAAAATAAAAAAAATATGAATTAGTAAAACTAAAAATCAATTATATAACTAATAATAAATAATTATCTCGAAAATAAATACGTACCATTCAGAATTCGGCTTATGTCGTCTTCATCGGCTGTGATTTGGTATGTTTGATTGTCTGCAGACAGCAAAATCGTCTGCTGCTCCATGACGTTTCCTGTAGTGCTACTGTAGTGCTACAGGCGCTCCACCTCGAAATAATGTAGTCACTGTAGCGGCTACTCTCGACTACAGTAGCGCACTACGGTTTATGAGGAATACGAAAGTAGTGCACTACAATTTATGAGGAACACGTTTTCGAGAGTGTAGTGCTACTGTAGCACTACTGTAGCGCTACTGTGGCTATGAGGAATACCACTCAGTCTTTACTCGTGAAGCTTTATTATCAGTTGCATTCGAATGCCACTAGGGCGTTACTAGAATACAGGCATATCAGAAGGGGTCGAGGACCACTATCGATAATAAAATTTAAGATGATTCACCTGAACTGTTACAGGGGTTCGCTACGCATCTTTATTGCCAAACTCATCAAGTTCACAGATCAGCGCTTAATCCAATGGGCTACCGGAACCCCCATTACCAAATGTTAATGAAGGAGAATGGGCAGATCTGGCCCACCATTGTACAGCGATAAGATATATACATAAGGAAAGATCTCCATCAATAAAAACATTTTTTATCATTACGACTTATCTCAATTATTAGTCCGTTCGGAGTTATATACGTCTAGATATGACTTTTGAGCCATTGATTGTATTGAGTGTGGATGGCAGCGAAGCCAACCACCTACAGGCTGGGTGGGTGCTTGGCTGTGGGTGTTGGCTTCCCTGCATTCACCACAATCACTCAATCACACTGTTAATAATTATCATACGTAATATTATACATAATAATAATTAATAATTAATATTATCATTTATTTCAAGTAAATAATAATTATTTACATGTAATAAATGAAAATAATTACTGTTACTGAAAATAATTATTAAATGATAATTAATTAATACATCCGGGAAGTAAGATGTCAACGAGATAAGTCATCAGATGTATACAACTCCGAACGGATTAATAATTGCGACGAGTCGTAATAATAACATATGTTCTATGTAAAGAGATCTTTCTATAGGTATATATCACTATACAGGGTGGGGCAAATTTCCATAGGGTTTGCCATTCTCCTTTAAAGTAAGTATGGGAGAACAAAATATCAACTTGAAATAACAGATCATAATTCCACAGTGAAATAAATACGAAAAATTTCTGTATGTTCAGAATGTCTGTATGCTCAAAAATACATCCGATAGATAATGTATGGTTATTTGCTTCCAGAGAAGAGAAACCGAGTTAAAACATTTTAACATTAATTATTGATTTTTCGAAGCAAAAATGTTCTGCTTTGTCTAACGACGTGGATAAGAACGGGAATCTAAGTTTTATGTTTACGGTGACTAAAATCGTCCATTCAGTGATAATTTATTGGTTTTATTATTCGATAAACCCACAATAGCAAAAAGAAAAATTCATGGAAACATTAAAAGATAAAAAAGTTTTCAAATAAATCTTTTTTTCCGATTTATTCCTTCCAATTTGTTTCTTCTTTGACAGAAATATTGGATGAAAAATTAAAGAAAAGAAAAAGTAATAAAGAAAAGAAAAAGTAATAAAGAAAATGTAAATTCAGAAACAAAATTTTAGAATAAGTTTTTGATTCCTAAGAAAAATAATTCTAATTCTTCGAAAAAATTTATGTAAGACTTTCTCCACATTGTGGAAGCACAAATATAATCAATTCACATTAATCGAGGGGGTTATGTTTATGTAAAACTCTGCGGTAAGGGAAAATGTGGTGACTGAAGCGAAAAAAGGTTAGTTTCCCGCGGACCCTCTTCCCTATACAATTTCGCTACCATTTACCGTATCATATTGTTTAATGTTCTTGTAAAGAACACTTCCCATGCTATAGCTCACATTTTATAAAGGTATTTACTCTTTTGTTTAACATTTAAGAAATCATGCACAAACGAAGTCTAGGAGCGCAACTTCCCATGGTGGAGCTCGTGTCGACGCTGGGTGACAGGAGACTTAGAATTTTTTCCCTTCTGCTCATATGCGCGAATGGGCGGAGACCGAGTATGGGGCGAAATGGGTAAAATTTTTGTAGGATAAGGAAATCCGCTAAAACGAGAATTTACTGTAGCTTCAGGAAATAAAGTATTCTATTGATGTCAAATTGTTTGGTCCTAAATAAAATAATTCTTAGCTGGAAAGTGGATAACTAAAATCAAATCATCCATCCCCAAACTGCAAACATGCTCTAAAATTAACAATAAATTTACACTAAAGCATTATTAGTTGAGCTACAAAAGGGCGTACTTCTGGTTCCTTAAAGAAAGCGAACCTTAAAATAAGTGTATAAATATCAAAATTTAATGAGGTCCATGCAATTAAACTTTTAAAATATGAAATTTTATATAATCAGCGTTATCCTTAAGGAGTAGTATTTTGGCTTTAATTACAAATGAGTCATAAGATAATGGGTTAATACACTCACTTCCGAAAGTTAAGCACGGAGAGGAAAAATGTTAATTTCCGTAAGAGATCTGAATTAGAGAAGCTGAAATTTGCTGCAAAGGTAGAAGAAAATTATATAGGTAACAGCCAATCAGGGTTTCGCGTCGAGAAATATGCAAAACAGGCAGTCGTATAAGATCGAAGCCTGAATTGTGAAGGGTGACAGGAGTCGCATGTAAGTGCTGATGAAAGGTGTTGAGAACTTTCGTACGATTTGTTTTCAAGCTAGACGTGTTTCTATGGCTTCCAGAAGACGAATGGAAGATTCTGAGCGCTGGCGGGCTGTTGGACGCATTGAAGCCGGACAGTCTACAACAGATGTTGCTCGTTTCTTCGGCGTTCATCATTCCGTCCTTTCATGATTATGGAAACAATTCCAAACCAGCCAAACAGTTGTCCAAAGATGTGTTGCCGGTCGTCCAAGGGTTACGACCCCCGCGGAAGATCGATATATTGCCGTTGTAACCAAGCGGAATCAAAGATCGACCTCCACACCTGTGACATCTATGGTTGTAGCGGCCATTGGTAAGACGATATCTGCCACTACTGTTCGTCGAAGGATACACATGAATGATCTGTACGCGCGGGTACCACGAGTTTGTGTTCCTTTTGTCCAATCCAGAGTGGCACGATTACAGTGGTTCCGCTAGCATGTGAATTGGACTATGTCTGATTGGGGTAACGTTATGTTCACAGATGAGTCCAGATTTGCCCTACAACTCGATGATAAGCGTGTATTGTCTGGAGGGAACAAGGCACACGCAATCGGCCCCAGAACATCACCGAACATTACGCATTCCGCGGTGGAAGCATCATGGTCTGGATAGGGATTTCTTTGGGATATCGCACCGACCTCCACATCTACAAGCGAGGTTCTGTGACGGCTGTACGGTATCGAGATGAAGTCCTAACCCCATTGTGAAACTACGCTGCAGCTGTTGGTCCTTCTTTGGTTTTAACCTTCATGCGCTCGCGCGGACGGCAAATTGGCCGTCATTTTGTTATTTTTCGCTGCTTTTTCCCCCAAACGACAAGAGCCGGGTGAGAGGGGCATGTATTCTCAAGTTCAGCCTTCCTCTGCTGGCTGCCAATGTAAAATAATGAAGTTAGTCGTTTTCGGAGACTCAGTTCTTATCCAAAGTCCAGGAAGTGAGTTGACGGCCAATCTGCCGTCGGTGCGAGCGGATACGCGAATTTTTCTAACGCCACAAAACTTAAAATGCAATTAAATGTTTCGTTATTTTTCACTATAATTTCGCTTTTTATTTACTTTATAATACTTTAGATTGTGTTATGTTTATCTCTTCTTATTTCTTAGCAGTTTTTTAACCTTTCTTTCATCGTCTTTCTTTCTTTTGATAGCGCCCTCTAGTGTCACACTTCCGCTCGCAACGACGGCAATTTGGCCGTCAATAATTTTTTTCAATTTCCTGCTATTTCCTTCGATCAAATTGCATATTTTTGATATTTACGTTAGTAAATAGTGTCAAGTTAAGTTTAGTTCTAGTTAGCTTCTCAGCTAGTATTTTCATTTTTCTGTTTCAAAAAAAAAAAATGTCATATCGTGATTTTAAGAGTACTAATTTTTTTTTAACAAAGATTACTCGTCAAAATTGAGCATACGATATTGTGTTTATGTTCATTTATCATAAATATCCAAAAGTATGCAATTTGATCGAAGGAAATTGTTGGAAATTGTGAAAAATCATTGACGGCCAAATTGCCGTCCATGCGAGCGGAAGTGTGACTCTAGAGGGCGCGAGCGCAAGAAGGTTAATGGACGATAATGTGCGTCCCCATAGAGCTGCCATCGTTGACGACTTAATGGAGAGTGAGGGGATTTCGCGTATGTAATGGCCAGCTTACTCGCCGGACCTTAATCCAATTGAAAATCTTTGGGATGCCCTCGGCCGTGCTGTATATCAACGTTTCCCACCTCCAGCCACTCTCAGAGCTTTACAAACTATCCTACAGGAGGAATGGCGATTACTGGACTCTACGGTAGTTGATCAACTCGTAACAAGCATGATCACACGCTGCATACTTATATGCAGGTGAGGGGTGCTCACATACCTTATTAATGTCGGTTTTTATCGTTTGCTTTGAATTTAAACATCCTTTTGTTAATGACGCAAATCTGATGCCATCTTTTATGAAAATTCAATAATTTGTTTATCTCTGTATGTAATTCTTTGTTTTGTTTCATGAATAAACATAGAGCTACTTATTTACAGAATTTCATGTCAATCAAAGCAATACTTGTCCATTTTTTCGCATTTTACCGCTCGAAGCTTAACTTTTGGAAGTGAGTGTATAATGGATTAATAATATATAGGCGTAGTGTATATATTCAGTTTATATATAAGATGAGTTAATACATTAACTTTATAACTTCGTAAACTATTAATATAAAATTTCATATTAATTACCGCATTATTCTTTGAGTTAGTAAAGGTCACAATAAATAGCTCTTATTATGAATTGTCCATAAATACGACTACAAATAACAAAAATCAAATCAGAGTTGAGTAACAACATTTACCTGTAGAATATTTCTTTTTCTTATGAAACAAAAATATTTTAGAGACAATACTTCAAAATCAAGATCCACTTTTCAAATAACAATAATTCCAATAGAAATAATTAAAATAAAAACGAATAATTAGGATTGAATGATGTTTTTAATAATATTTAATTAGCACAATGCCAACTACATTAGCACATACAATAAAATTAATACATTTAAAATACATACACGATGTACGTTTCAGAATCTCATTATATCAGATTCTCTTATCAAGTGCATTAAAAAATAAAATTAAACAGAAATAAAAACAAACGCCCAGTCCAATGGGTTTAGGCTTACATTGTTTAGTGTTTAATATTTAATTAGATTTTGAATTCTTACACATGATTGGAAAACATTCATTTAATTCTCCATTTAATAAGAAAAGGTTAACGTCGTCATATAATTTAAAATTTTCAAATTCAAAAATGGAGAGTCGTAAAATTTTTTAAACGACTCCGACTCTACGACTGCGACTTCCGACTCAGACTCGCTTCGTATGTATATTTACTAGAGACAATCTAACTTTTATATGTAAAAATTTTCCTTTGTCGAGAAATTAGTGGGTGAAATGACAAAAAAATCCAATAGAAAAATCATTACAATCCAAATAATTGATTTCTATAGACATTTTAAATAAAGGATATTCGTCCAGTTAGTAATCCTATAATATGTGCGCAATTGTTTTTCTTTCTTTTTTTAAAAATGTACTAGTTGTATTCAGCAGATTAGAAAATAAAAAAGGAGACCTTTTTCAGTTAATTTAAGACTTAATTTAAGACTTAAATAAGAATTTAAGGATTTTTAAGGAAAGTGGTATTCACGTTCTTTGAGAACTTGCTGTCCTATATTTTTGCTCTCTAAGTCGACGTTATTATCTTGCAAAACGATGTAACTACTCATGCAAAATTACTCTAAAATACCATCTTCCTTAATTAACAATTTGGCTGTACATTAGAGTCATTATTTGGAGTCTCTTTAAATGTAAGCTGTGACGCCCTCTCGTGGCGCCGTGTATCACTGCTCGTGGAGTAGTCTTCCACCAGAGTGAGTCGTATCTTCATTCCGCGCGTTTCATAATTCTTTGTTTCCTGCTACTCGCCTTGTTTACTTGCAATTCGCCGTTTGAAAATGGCCGCCCATCACGAAGATGGAATACCTCCTTGCTCTAATTGCGGACATTTATTTCCGTTCTCGTAACGCAAAAGATGTACGCGGGACGTCTATATCGCAGCGGCGGGAAAGCAGAAAGATTCGCACAGCACAGGACATCGTAATAAAAAACAATAAACATGCAAATTCCTTTTGCATTTCGTACACGCCATCGCGAATACGACAAATGTCATTGTTCTAGAATGCGTTGCTCCAGAGACAGAATTTGCATGACAACAATGACCAGCTCCCACCTCTACCTCCGTCTCCAGTACAACAAGAAGAAAGTCTTCGCGGAGACAAATTTTAGTAAAGTACACTGCTGGTCGGAAAAGCATTTTTTCAAACTTGTGAATCCAGTAAATTCTTGCCTTTTAGTAAACAAGCTATATTTGGTGTACCAACTTTCGAGAGCCTATAAAGTTCAGATCCAGCTGTATCAAAAAGCAGTGATAATAAATTTAACATGTTTATGGAATTGAATTTATATATTATGGTAATAGCGTTTTTGAAGGCGTTTTAATGAATGGTTTGTTTTTTTCTATTAAACCTCGATCGAAATCAACAATCATGCAATTTAATGATTGTGGAGTTCCATCGATGTTTATAGGGAATATAAATTACGCATAAAAACGCCTTCAAAAACGCCATTACATGTTTATTATAAATCATTTTTATAAATTACGCTATTACTCTGTTTAACGATAACATATTTGGCTGTTATCTGTTGGTCTGATATATATATACCAAATTCAACAAAGATCTTTCTAATCTTCCTTTTAACAACTACATATACTTTTAAAATTTCATCTATCTAGGATATATAGTTCGTGAGTTATCTGGATCACATACGTTCGTATAGCTGAAGAATGTTTATATGAATCAATCATACCTCGCTGGACACCCCATGGCCTGGAGATTTGAGGGTAAATCAGAATTCCGGTCCCGCTCCTTTTCGATTTTAGCTGGCCAATCACCGGAGCTGGAAAATAGTGATTGTTGACAAAATTTAGGGTCTATTTGTAATGAATCAACTATGCTGAGAACGAGTATGATACTCACTACCCAATATGGCCACTGGCCACTGATAGTCGCCCGAATAGTGCAAAATAATAGAAGTTGTACGAGATTGCCTGGTTTTGGATTCACTAAAATTCTTTGAATTCACCTGTTTTCGCTGAGGTATAATTATTGCTGAGATATAATGAAAATGAGACAAATACTGAAAATTGCGATTCCTGGAATATTAACAATTAATATTTAAAAATGGACACAATGTAAGTATTTGGTATAAAACAAATATAGTCATAAAAGTATTCAGTTTCTAAAATTTTCATCACTTTGCAGCCGGACAATTTGAAGTCGGAGAGGGCAGTAGGTTTACTAGTTTTGCTACTTCAACAGAGCCACTGGTTTTGATTCCGTTGAAATAATGTCGTATAAGTGAGTTGGTCGTAAAAGTTAAAAGTTATCGTATTTTACTGAGTAGTTGAAGGAGAGGAAAATCGTAAAAAAGAAAGTTTGCTCTAATGATATTAATACATTGATAATTGTAATATGTAGTTCTTTTACCAAAAGTGTTTCACTTTCAATCTTTTTCCCAAAAATGATAAGCAGATAAAAATTCTAAGAAGGATTTTCTATCATCGTAGAAAATTTGACTCTAAGTTACGTAAGGTATTGTGAATGGGATGCCCCTGAAAGCGTATCGATCGTCTCTGATATCACAACAGGGGAAACAGGCGCGTTACAGCAATCCTACAAGGAAAACATTCAGAAACATTTAAACAATTAATCAAAAATGTTGGATCTTAATTAGTTTTCAACTCACCGCCCCAGCAAAATTAACATTTATTTTAAAATTACCTCTCATCCACAATAATTTATAATAAAATTTGATAGGGTCTTCTTGTCTTTTGGTTATACAGTATTTTAGCCTCTTCACCAAAAAGTGAAATTCAATATTTAAAAATCAAAAAGTTGTTATTACCTCCAGTTCTTCATAGGATTCCTGCCTTGACCTACAGTAATTCTTAACTCTCTTTGATTATTGTAGTTTAAATATCTACAGGCATAATTATTCAATCTTTTTCATTTTCATCTACAGCTTTTCCCACTTTTCGCATGGTGTCGCTGATGAGCAAGTCTCCGTTGTTCAATATTTGTTTCTGGCAAGGGTTTTTACTGCCGGACGCCCTTCCTGACGCCAACCCATATTATAGGGGGATCCAAAAGATGCTATAGACGGCGAAGGCAGAGACAAAGAAAGGAGCAAACAAACACAGGAAAGACAGTAACAGCCATGCCCATGCTGGGATTTGAACCCGGGTTCCGAAATCATCTGTCCCTTGAGAGGCCGCCACCTAGCGCACAGGACTATGTCGGAACCGCAGGCGTAATTATTCAATCTACATTATTTAATTCCACATGCTATCTTACTTACTACAACGTGTGTCAGATTTGTGTTCTCATTCGCCACTTTTTGCATCTGAAAGAAAAAAAAATAGCCGTAACATTTGAATGATCCCTATAGGGGGAGGAGCTGTAATAAGGAGCTATCTATCTTTGTCTAACACCTTCAACAGCTCTAACCGGAAGTTGGAGACCCATGATACCTCTTTGGACTGTCTATACTCTGCAGATTTGGGAAAATCCGACTACCGGTCCAGTCCACTTCCGGTGACCACTGACCGAGTAAACAATAAAGAAGTCATTGGAGAAAATTTGAGGTTTACCTATACTGAATTGAATATGTTACCCTTGACCTAACGTGATAAGTCACTCGAATGGTGCACAGTGGGGATCCACTGTGATATATATAAGTAGTAAATAGAAATTATAGTAACCATGCAGATGACATTCAATTTTTTTTCTAATATTCCTATTATTTTTATTTCTTAAAACTGCTAGTTAAAATAGGAAGTTACCCATGTCCGATTTTAACGGAAATTCACGTTGTTTACTCCGTAGGACAAATTCAGAACACCTATTGTTTGATATCTATGTGTTTATATGGATATCTACAAGTATTATTGAGTCTTGTTATATCGTAAAAAAGACTTTACCAATTTATATCAAATTTTATACTTAAGAGCCTAATATTATTATCTAGCTATAGATTAATTAGATTTTGTTGTATGTAGATCCAATTTACGGATTTATGTTGCCAACACTTTAGCATAAATAACTAAGAAAATGCAGTGATCAACATCAAACTTTGTAGAATATTATCTCCTTGAGAAATTCAAGGAATAATGCACTGAAGTATATCAAAATTCAAATTTAAGAATTAAATCTTATTATTTATTATAATCTTATTATAAACTTATTGTAAGGCAAATTTAAAGCTCCAGATGCAAGACTTTTTGTAGCTCTACTAATAATGCTACGATGATTTATTCTTGATTTTAAAGCTTATCTACAGTAAGGGGAAATGTGATTGAACCGACACATTGTTGTTAAGAGCTCTTTTATTTAAGACCAAGGCTTATTGTCGGAGTAATTCATTTTTTGAAACTGTCTAAAAGTTCTTTCGTATGGCGAAAGTCTTAGCATTAATAAATAAATAATTTTTAATTAGCAATGGTAAATAAATTAGTTCATTACTCTGAAAAGGAATAATTCTATAATTTTAATAATTATCTTGCTGTTCAAGTAAAAATTTATTAATAAACGGTGAAACCAAGTTGTTTACAAAATGACATTTTAGTACAGCTGTTTCACGCTAATATGGCGATTATCAGCTAGGAGCAGTCATCAGTAAGTAACCAGGTCTCGGGCCTAAATGAAATAAAATTTTAAAATGATAAAAAGAAACATTTCTCAGCTAATACCTTAACGTTACATTTTCCTTTGATTAAGGATTTATTGTTGTTTTTTTTTCTTTACTTGTTTACTTCTTGAATGCTTTGCATTTAATCTCAAAACTATGTCTTGTTTTGGTTTGTTTTTATTTTTAACGCAATCGTGAGCTTTTCTGGAAAATTCTGATAAGATGCTACGGTGCTTCATAGATAGAAGCCACGCTTCACATAAAAATGAAATCACTGAGAATCGTTCGTTTCGTTAAATGCGAAGCTGATACGATTATCAAACTTTCTTATTTGGAAGTAGTTTTATTTTTAATCTACAGGAGAATGAGGCTCAGCAAATTAATCTGTCTATGCCTATGCGTGTGCGAGTTTCCTTGATAACTATTGAACCACTGGTTGGATCTGCTTGAAACTTGGTATGTGTATTTAAGGACTACAGATGATACAAAGTTTATATTTGAAATGTGGGGACTTGTCGATAGAGTAGCGTTAGAAGCCGACAAAAATTTCAACAAAAATAGAAAAGCATTGGAATCTAAACAGTGGATTCTTATCGATATCTGAATTAATGATTCTTTAAACCAATGTAATAATTTGTCCGTTATTAAACGATACGATTAAAATTAATCGGCCTGAGACAATTAATAAGTAAGTTACGCTGAAACATAAATAACTAAAAAAAATGCAGCGATCAACATCAGACTGATTAGATTCTGGTGTTTGTAGCATCTGTTTGTCAGCACTATTTTATTCTCTGCTTGTTGGCAGTAATAATTTATTGTAATAACGTAAGATTTTTGCAGGCAATTAAATATACAAATATACAATAATTTCGTGATGCGATATTAGTCGTGAAGTCTGATAAGGTGTTCGTATAGGCGTAGTAATCAATACATCAGAAATACAAAGTGAAGTACACAATAAATCAGAAATACAGTCAATGAAAAATAAAAAAAAACAAAAACAAAAAAAGGATTAGTTATCAGACAAATAATCAGGTTGAATCTAAAAACAATTTATAAGTAAAGCCAATGAACATAAATGTTCAAGCAAAAATATTTACATTTACATAAACTTCATGTAAGATTGATTCAAAGAATGATAATTTGGTAATAAAAATAAGCGCTGAGTTCAGAATAGTAAGGAACAAATGGGGAAGAACAGGAGGAGTTTAAGGCAGAGAGGAATAAATATTGGGGAAGAGAAAGAAAGAAAGCAATGTGCAAGTTATGTAAGGAACTGGTGAGAAGTGATTCTTTAGTTTTATCTCGAGCTGAGCCAGACTAGGTTGTCTTGGATCGCTTGCGGAACTTTAAAATAATAATAATTATAGTTTGATGAGTAGAATGATGAGTAGAATGGTGTCTTGGTTATTTGGCTACAAATCTTAGAAAGTATTTCTACATTTTACGGTTCACAGTTTCGAGAATTTGTGTGGGAGTCCCTTACTGTAACGCCTTAACAAAGATTGGAGTGAATTAGAGACCCATATACGTTCTGAAGTATCTGTGTTGCAGGTTTCGAATGATTCCGAGGTTTATAGATATTTCATAAGCAATTTGTTGTGAATGTAAATTCCACAAGAGGTCATTTGTGATGGTGATTCCCAAGTATTTAAAGGCATGACCTCCTTCAAAGCATTATACCTAAGGGAGATGTAGTGACTGTTGTACGGATTGTTTGAGTTTGTCAATATTTTATTTGATTATAAAAGAGTTCCGTTATCAGCATAGAAGCTGTATTTGTTAGTGGATAAAATAAGAATGAGGTCATTAATATGAAGATTAAATACCAAAGGTGATAAAATAGATCCTTGAGATAAGCCTCTATGCGTAACATACCAAGATAAAGAGTGTCCAATTACCATGAGTTGATATTGGCCTTTGGTGAGATAGGAGGAGAACTATGCTAGCGAATGATCTCTTAAGCCTAAGTGTTCCAATCGTGTAACATGTTAGTGTCAAGGGCTTTTTTGAGATCTAGGACTAGACTTAAGACAATCTTGTTTGAGGCCGTATTTTTTGTAATCAATTCAGTAAATAATACGAATTTCATTAATTTTTACAGAAAATGGAGAATTTATATTATTTACATTTTAATAGATATAGTAATGTTGTCACATTTTCCTTATAGTTATTGGCACATTAAAAAAAATATAAAAAATTAAAAATATTACTAAAAAAAAAGAAAAAAGAAAAATTAAGGTGTAGTCTTTAAGTACTTTCAGAACTTCTTGTTTTAACTTCACGAATTACTCAATACAATTTTGTACTGGATTGTATGTGGATTTATTGCTAGACAAAATGAAAACATAGACGAGATCATTTATTTCGCTTTATTTCTTTTGGTTTTTCGTAGTTTTTTTAAGAGGAGTGCTAAAGTTGTTGTTTAGATTCAACTTTGTTACAAAATTTTCCAAGAATTACGAAAATAGCGAAAGTTATTCGCTTGTGTCTCAGTAAGTCGTTGTTGTTGTCGCAGTAATGAATGTCGGTCGTTAAGCCTAACATGGAGTTTATACCTCAGCGAGTAGAAATGCAACTCAAAGCTTTCACAGTGGGTTGAACATTCTAAGAATTGTGTTTCTTGTCTGGACTGAAAGCAGCTCCGTTTGCGGTTGAGGTCACAAGGGTTAACACAAGTTCATAACAAGATATGTGATTTATTATTGTTACTCTAA
>JAFIDM010000007.1:5714684-5726846 GCA_023159025.1 Thereuonema tuberculata
GTTTTGAGCTTAACTATTGTTGTTAGTATTTTATCAATGGTTATCGCTTTAATACCCAATGTAGGTTTTGCACATGGCTCAGTTATGATAATATTGTTGTTATCTATCTTTACCAATACATCGAGGAAAAGTAAACAACCCTCGCTGTGTTTTTCAAATGTAAATTTGAAATCATTATCGACACACGTTAAAATTGATTTATTAGTAAATGATTAGATTCACACGTATCTGTAATGTGTAGAACGTCCACCAGAGTGCATTCGTGATGTCACCGCCCTGTTGTTGCGCAGTTGTTATCAGTCAACTGCTGTGAGTCAGACAGTGAAGAACGACGTTGACGGACCGTACGAAGCACCCGCGATGCCCTGAAGACGCGTTCGACAGCCTATCCACCAATTTACTGCATTTGACAGAGGCCGCATTGTGGGACTCCATGAGGCTGGTTGGTCGTATCGTGCTATTACCAGGCATGTGGGCCATTCAGATGTCACAGTAGCCCGATGTTGAAATCAATGGTACATGAGAGCACCCACGCACGTCGTGCAGGTTCGGGTCGACCAAGAAACACCACCCCGAGGGAAGAACCGTCGTATGGTGCGCCAAGCAGTGCGGAATCCCATGAAGTCGGCACCCGCCATCCGCGAACATGTACCGGCGACTCTAAAACATCCTGTGAGTTCCCACACAGTGGCTCGACTACTCGCATCTGCTGGATTGCCATCTTCGGTTGCAATTGACAGCAGAACACCGATGTCGGCGTTTGGATTGGTGGCGTGCCCCGGAGGCATGGACAGAGGACGAATGGCGTCGCATCAAGTTCAGTGATGAGTCCGGCTTCACCATAACCTCCGATGACCATCGTGTTCGAGTGCGGCGGCTTCAAGGGCAGAGGGCACATCATGCCCATATTGTGGAGAGACACAGAGGCGAAACCCCTCGCATCATGGTGTGGGGAGCCATCCGATATGCGTTCAAATCACATCTAATAGTGCTTCGGCAGACTTTGACGGCACAGCGATACGTCACAGACATTCTGCGTCCGCACATCCTACCCCTTATGGCACAGCACCTTGGGACAGTGTTCCAACAAGATAATGCACGCCCACCAACAGCACGGGTGTCTATAGACTGCTTACAGCATGTTGAGGTCCTCCCGTGGCCTGCAAGATCCCGGACCTCTCCATCATTGAACACGTGTGGGATGACATTGGAAGGGGACTCTGTCGCAGTACCAACCTGCAGGATCTGGAGGAACAGACAACTGTGGTCGAACTTGCCTCAAGAGAGGATCCAAAGGCTGTTTGACACCATTCCGAACCGCATAAGGACATGCATTGCGGCCAGAGTAGATGCGACACCCTACTCACCTGGCGCCAACTTTCCACCTGCAACTGCCAACGGCCTTGTCTCTTTCATCCCATATTGTAATCAGTTCAATAAAGTCACATGATCTTTCAGCATATGTAGTTTCATTCACTTCCAACCACTCCATCTGGGTCATCACTTTTTTTGTCAGGCAGTGTATTTATTAAGATTCCCGAAAGTGTCTCGAAAATACTACTCAACTAATTCTAAAGTAATTTAGAGAACCTAAAGAACAATCAAATTTTAATGAAAGTGAGATTTTGTATTTAACGTACAAGAACTATTATTATCCTGAACATTACTCTTCAAGAGATAATTTTTGTACACACACTTAAATGAATAAAAAAAACAACAACAAAAAAACCTAAACGAAGTGTTATCATTTAAGTATATAAAAACATTTAAAATTAGAAAAAGTAAGCAATACTTGTTTAAGAGGATCCATGAACAATTTCCTAGGCGTCGAGACCTCCATCATCACCAAGGTATGATTTTCTTTAGAAAGGAGGTCTCTGTCAGGTGCTTGGTGGTTTTCCCTTAACACTCTACACTACCTGAACGTTTCATCAGGTGAGTGGGTTTGGCTGACGAATTCACAAAAAGGACGAAACTGCCGTCCCAGACTCACACCGATGAAATCTCAGATATTTTTTTAATTTCTGTGTCATTTCTTCACTTGTCTGTATTAATTTATGGCTCATTGATTCTGATGTTTATGATTATGTCCTTTTGTTTATTAACCAGGTTGGGTTCAGCCTTGGTTATTTTTATCTTCAAATTGCTTTGAGGCTGACGGATTCGCAGGCCAGGATTTGCTTTTTTGTTTAGATTTTTTTAATTGTATTTTCTGTGGAGGAAGGCCGCAAAAGAAATCTGAGCGTTTCATCAGGGTGAGTGGGTCTGGCTGTAGAGTCCACAAAGTGGATGAAACGGCCAACCTTGCTGTGCCATAACATCATTGCAAAAGTTTTGGACAGTAAAGGGAGCAAATGGTGTTCGAAAAATGATCCAGAAATTAAAAGAGACACATCCCTTTCAGGTAAAGCCTGACACACGACGAAAAATCTTCGACCAGCAGACAATGGAGAATGTAGCCATTTCGGTGCAGGAAAGAAGAAATGAAAAATGTCGTGTGAAGCAGTAGTGCAGGTTCCATGGTCATTAAGTATCCCATTTTTCATTATCATAATATTAGATGGACGTTATTATATTGTGATAATTCAACTATGAGGTGCTCCAAAAATATATATATATTCGAAACATCATATAAGCTTGATTGTGATTATAGTTTTGATGTTTCTAATGTAGAGTAGATATTTCTAAATTTTTATTGAAGCAAGTTTTAGAGCAAAATTTTCCTGAAGCAAAGATAGCCACAATCAGGCTTGGGATCCTGCAGTAAACATACCGTAATCAGGATGCAATATGTGACAGACACACAAATTTTAACATACTTTGACATTCCTACATGACTACTTAATGGTCGCATTGCAAAAAACAAATACATCAGTCTTGCAGAGCAACGTTTTTTCTTTCAGATGATGCTATTCACAAGCAGATTCAGGTAGACTATTTTTTAATATTTGACTTTAAACTTTGTAAATTTTACCATGCGTGCCAACAGTGCCAAATTTGAAGAGATCCTGCAGGGCGACTATAGATGATAGAAAGTTGCAAATTTGGTAGTAGCATGTCTAGCCCAAGCGTAGTGCTTGTTCAAAATTTCAAGTCCATACCTTTTTTTTGCCTGGAAGTTGTTAGAGTCTAAATATTGTCAAATTTTGTGGCGGGAAGTCACAACAAATTTTTATGCACACTTTGCGTCAACTTGTTTGACTGAATTTTGCATCCATAATGTTAAAATTAATTTTATTGGAATCACCAGGAAAAATTATATAGGATCTCAAATTTTTAGCCATTTTAATAAGTTAATTTCAATTTTATTAGACCCCAAAAGTGGCATTTTGTTCAATATTGCGCGAAGATGGATCGACTACCCTTCAGATAGAGGGTCTAGATCAACAACTATTGAAGTTAGGAACCTCAAATTTTGGGGAACTTAGTTTAACATCTTACCGGTGCTACAGCTAAAATTTGAACAAAATTGGAGACATGATAGCGGGAACGTTTAGACCACTTGGCGTGGAATGACCCAACAAATAAAATAAAATAAACAAACAAATTAAATTTGCTATGAAGGTCACTCGTCAAAGCCTCGTATTGGAGGCGAAACCGGTTGTCAACTTTTTAACTACATATAAAGTTTTTTAACTGGTCTTGTGTGTTGGCTCTCCACAATTTTTTAATTAACTATGCGCACACGTAAATTTCTACATATTAAATATATTTAATAAATAAATATTTTTATTAATGGAGTTCAGAAGTTTTTAATAACATGATAAGAAGAAGTGAGTTAAGAAAGAATATGGAATAATCTACATATCCTGACATTTCCGAAAGATTGTGGTCTTTCTTTCTTTTCAAGCTTTTTGTATTTTCTGTTTAAATGTTTAATTTCAAAATAAATGAATGTAAGTAATTCGTTAGGAGTTATTTCTTTCCCAATGCAATTCTAAAAGTTAGAAGTCAAGTCTTCACTCTTGTCCTATTTCAAAATGAAGAGACGGAAATTGAAAGGGTGTTGTCTCCAAGTGCAGTTAGTGTAGTGTTAAGATAAAAACGCTTCATAGTTTCAAATTGAACGAATAGAAATGTAAGTAATTCATTAGGAGTTATTTCTTTCCTAATGCAATTCTAAAAGTTAGTTCTTCTCTCGTTTCCTATTAAAAATTACCACAAATTGAAGAGAAGGAAATTGAAGGTGCTGTTGTCTGCAAGTGCAGATAGGTTGCCATGCCGGCGTGGCCGAGCGGTCTACCGTTGCGGCGAGCGTGCCGGTACACGGGTTCGAATCCCGGTCGTGGCATGGATGTTTCTTTCTTTTTCTGTTTCTCCTTCTGTCCGTTCCTACGGGTGCCATTGATGCTGCCTCCTATGGCATACCCGGGCAATGCTTCTTCGGTTAAAGGCATAATATCTCGCCCCCTTGTTGTTGGTCTAAAGGAAGACGATTAATCTACGATCCCGGGCATTAGTAAAAAAAAAAAAGTACAGTTAGGTTAGTGTTAAAATAAAAATGCTTTAATGTAGTTGTTTTTTGAAATAATAAATTAGTAAGTTATAAGTTTGTAAGTTACTTTTGTAATTATATTAAGTTATATTAGTAATTATAAGCTTGAAATTTTAGTTTATTTGATGTATTTTTTTTTTAAATTAAACCTTTCTTTTTTAAATAAAAAAAACAAAACAAGTAAACTAAAATTTCAAACGTACAAGTTAGAACTAAAACGAAAATAAAGTTCACTTCTAAAATGTACATGCAGTACAATGCCGAAGTCCATTTATAACGTTATGGGTTCCTGGCAATGCTTCCTAGAACATTAAAACGTGGTTGTAAGAAAGTTGTCCCACACTCATCTTCCCTTTTAGTATACAACTTATGATGGGAATGTCGAAAATGGATATGAGTATTTTTATGATTTTGACAAAAAACATTCATGTCAAATTTCGTGTTTCCAACTAAAGCGGTTTACGAGACAAAGCATACCCTTCAACGCTTCGCTCCCACATCCGTTTACATCTCTTTCGACGCGAATACCAAAAATTCGTCGAATATGTATCTTTTAGATTTTGACAAAAGTATACTCATGTCAAATTCGTGTTGCCACCTCAAGCGGTTAAGGATATACTCTTCCTCTTAAAGAGAGCTTACCCCTCCCACTCACGTTTATACCCCTAAGCCTAGAAACGCACTAGCAGCTCAAGCTAAAGGAATGTGGGGAGAACTTCATTAGAGAACCCTCTTTTTGCTGCAGGGTCTGAAAGCACCTCGGAAAATGAAACAGGATTTATCCAGAGAAGTTGAGAACAGGGGATCACTCACAATAGATGCAATCATTACACTACTTGAGGCAGGCAGTAAAAGGGAGATTTTCCCCTCTTATTCCTGGTGTCAGAGTTGCAACACAGCCAGGTGCGCGCTTACGCTTACCGACCGAACATCGAAAATTCGTCGATTACGTATCATTCGATTTTGAAAAAAAACAAAAACCATTCCAGAAAGTTTGACCCCATTTATACCTCTTAGTCCGTATCCTGGTTTCATTGTTCACGCGTTGTTCTGAATTCATGTGAAACTCCGCATCAAATTTCCGTTTGTAAGGATCCGTTGAGAAATGGAGACGTTGTTTCAAGAGAAATATAAAACCAGGCCAAGAAATAAACAAGGAAACTTTGGCGCTTATTATATAGGTTCATGGAATTTACTTATCACTTCAAATTGCTTTGCAATAAGAAAGCAAGTCTGTTAAACTCGGCTCAAATTTACCACACATTCATAATAAATGTTGTTAATAAAAGAATAAATGTTGTTGTTGGGCCATTGTTAATAAAAGAATGACGCTTTGTACGCTATTGTTATGTATCGGTTTTAGAAATCAGTTTTTTAAAAAATTAAGTTAAATAATAAATTAAAAAACTCCATACTGAATCAGCGATATTTCGCAGGGTAGTAATCTTTCGTTGCTTCTTCAGGCTACATATTGAAAATATATAAAACCAAGGCAGTTATTACAAAGAATAAGTTCTACACAATTACAATAAAAAGAAAGGTATCAAATTATTATTATTCAACGCGGTTAAAACATAAAGAGTATCAAATTTTTACAAAGAATAAGTTCTACACAATTACATAATCATAACCCAGACCCAGAAGTCAAATACCTTTTCCAAGAAACAGACCCTATCTCCAGATTCATTCTGGAAGAATGTGTCATTAATAACTGTGACTGTATTAATAAACAGAAGGAAATTGAAATTAATAAATTTGTAATAGAAAATTTCAGAAAATATTATAAAACTGCATAACCATTTATTTTATCAAGGTAATTGTTGAATAATCAGTCTATTTTTAAATTTATTTTTTGTTTTAACCACGTTGAATAATTCTTTGATTCCTTCCTTTTTGTTGTAATTATATAGATCTTATTCTTTGTCATAACTTGATACATTAGGAACCTTATTCTTTGTTATAACTGCCTTAGTTGTAAATTTTTTCAATATGTAGCCTGAAGAAGCTACATATGATTATTACCCTGCGAAATATCGCTTGTTAAGTATGGATTTTTTTAATAATAAACAAGTTTTGTAGTAAAGAGCAGTGATTTAGTTTCAATAATAAGTTTTGAAAATTCTTATTACATCTTATTTATTATATCTTAACAAAAAATAAGAAAGTTAATTTTTATTTATAAAATAAGATTAGCATCTGTGAAATTGTAATAATAAAATAATTAGGCCAATATACTAAGTTAAAATTCATTATATATTAAAACTTTAAAATATAAGCTTTCGAACCGACCTGCGGTTCTTCTTCAAGTAAAAATAAATTACAAGTAAAAAGAACAATTACAAGGAGAATAAAACCAAAAGGATCATGGTTGAATCCACGTGAAATCCGGGTCCTTTAAGTGGTCAAGGTTGAAATCTGACTACAAATGTGGATCACTTCAAATATGAATGAGGGGTGACATGAATATTTAAGAAATTTATGAATTTCGGTCAGTCTAATGTTACAGTAAGAATGGATTTAAAATTATTAAACATTTTATTATATCACCACAACACCAACTTAATTGAATAAATTTAACTAAAAATCTGAACAAAAATATATTTTTTTTTTACTTATACAAAAAAAAATCATAAAAATTTATTCATAATTTTTAGTGAGCCCATATTGCGATATGGCTTGAACTGATAATGCATCGTTATAACACCGGGGATCCGTTAAAATGTGAAACGATTCTTACATAGAAAATAATTTAATTAATTACAAATTACAATTGGATGTCCAAAATCTAGGACATGAGTGGATTCCCGAGTATGCAGAAATGTGAAGTAATTTTGGTCCATATTACGGACCACAACTGCTTGCTGGGATGTACATTTCTGCCGTGTTTTGCCTATATATCGGCATGAAGCATTAATACACGGTAATGTATAGATTACTTCCCTAGAGTTGTCCACTATCTTAGGATCATATAAATTGAGACAATTTCCAACTGATATTTGAATTGCTGATGTGACAGTAATCCCAAAATGACGCAAAATTTTTGCTAAAACTGGAAATGAAATTGGATTGAAAGGAATAGAGACAAAGTTGTTATATGAAACAGTCCTTTGTTTTGATTATATATCTTATCCATATAGAATGCAATGTTAGCATTAATGAAGTGTTGCGGGTAATTATTAGTTAACAAAATTTCAGTAATTTAACAAATTTCATCATTAACACACAAAATAGAGCTGGAAATTGTTAAAGCTCTACTGACAGCCATGCCGATGACATTTCTCTTAAACGATGTAGGCCACACAATTTTTATTTGACCACGAACTGCAGGGACACGCAGAATGAAAACTCGATAAGCGGAAACATTCTCTGCTTTTACATCTTGTTTGGATAATTATAATCATAAATAGATGAAATCCCAAACTCCTTCCTTAACTCCAAACGATCATAAGGTTAAGAAACCCTTTCTTAAGAGAATTTAGAGCTTGATTTCTTTAAAACGCACAAAAACCCAAATTGTTGATGGAGTCAATGTGGAACTAGGAATATTAGCATCCGTGTTGAACAATAAAAATGCTGCCCAGTGGCCCTAATCATTTTTTTACTTCCAATCACAAAAGCAAACAGCGGAACATACTTTCCAATCAAACGAACAGCAGTATGGTAGGGCCGCTTGTAGGTCTCTTAAAAGAAAGTGATCTTACTGTGATTTACCAACATTTTCCACACTTGCTACGTTACTGATGCTGTATCATAACTATGTCTTCAAGAAATAACTTGAAATTACGATTCCATCTGGTCACCATTTCTTAGTTTTAAATTGTAAAGAAAAAGTTTTAAAAAAAATTATCAATCATGTAAAAATTTCTGTTCCTTCATTATGGCAGAAGAATGCCATAAAGAATGAACACAGCCATAAAAAGCATAATTTCGTTTTGCGTAACCTTCTTTGAAAATTAATTTGCAAGCAGGAATTATACACTTTCATCTAACTTTACAATTAGTGTTTACAGTAAAAAATTATTCATATATGTGAAAAAAAACTAAAGCGCAATTTCGTTTTGCGTAACCTTCTTTGAAAGTTAATTTACAAGCAGGAATTATACACTTTCATCTAACTTTACAATTAGTGTTTACAGTAAAAAATTATTCATATATGTGAAAAAAAAACTAAAGCGCAAACAATGAGACTGATCGCTTGGTCTATATCTGCCAGAATGTCGGCAAGATTGTGGCCTTCTGTTCTTTTCAATGCTAATTTACTTAATAAATAAAATCCATGCTTTTAAGATAAATGTATATTAATATTAAGCAGTTAAATAGCAGTTAATGATTTTACAACAAATTTGTTAATTGTTGATTTTCACCTATTCCAATCTTCAAATTACATAAAATGGAAGTAGAAGTAGTAAAACTGTTGTTGCCTTGAAGTGCCGCTAGAAAGTATTAAAATAAAAACGCTATAATGTTGGACTTTTCAATTACTTCATTTATGACTTCATTATTTGTTTTGAAGATTATTTTTATTGCAGAATTAGAATATTGACTGAGAAATTTGATGAAAACAAAATTTCATGTATGAATATACCTTAGATATTGTTGTGATACAAAGGAAATATGGAAATATCTAATTAAAAGGAGTTCCATTTAAACGTAGTTGTTCAGTAATTTTTTTTCACTAGAAATTTAGAAATATGTACTCTATATTAAAACCATCAAAACTATAATCACAATAAAGCATATATTATGATTCGAACATTTTGAATCACCTCATAGTTGAATTATCACAATATTATAATGTGTACAGTATTACAATAATGAAAAATGGGATACTTAATTATTTTACTTAATAATTTGTCTTTGCATTTACTGCTTTCTATCGGCGTGTTGTACAATGAACAGGCTTCAGGCAAAGTTAGTAAACTCTTTAGACAAAAAAAAAGACATTAAAGAAGCAACTGCCGTTTAGGCATGGCTGAGCGGTGTTGACGGCAATCTTCAGTGCGGTCGTTGTGTCGGAACCGGGGTTCGAATCCCGCTGCTAGAGGATCACGGGTGCAATTCATGTGACGAAAAGCTAATAGAAGCATGGTTCAATCGTCCAACACGGTCTTTACCGCACCGCACAAGCACTTCACCGCATTACAGATGAAACGACCAGGCAAGCTCACCCGGGGGGTCATTCTGCTCCACGACAATCCAAAGCCCCATACGGCCAACACAATCACGGCATTCTTGCAGAAATTCAAGTGGGAGGTTCTTGATCACCCTCCATACAGTCCAGACCTCTCTTCCTGCGATTACGCCATTTTTGGTCCCCTTAAAAATGCTCTGAGGGGCAAACGATTCGCCTCGGACGACGATATCAAGCAGTAAGTGCGGAACTGGTTCACAATGCGACCCCAGGAACTTTACAAGGCAGTCATTCACCGCCTTGTGTCGCAGTGGGACAAGTGCCTCAACCGCCAGGGCCAATACTCCTGACATACAGGTAGTGGTTTCTGTTCCTAGGCCTCCGGCTCGTTTCTTTTTGAATGCCCCTTATATTTAAAGAATTCAATATTTTTTGCTATTTTTGCAAATTTCGTACCGGGAAACCAAGACGGACCGTTTCGAGGTTGATACCTCTCATCAGTTGAATTAAATAAAGTTATTTTTTCTTCTATAATCTTACTACTTAACTCGGTTTTAGTATGTTAGATCAGTACTGGTCGACTGGTCGACACCTCTACAGCCCAAACTAAAACTCGGACACACGTAAGTGATACCTTTTTGGAAAGCTTATGACTTATACAGGTAGGAAAAAAAAAGAATTTCGATCTGCGATCACTTCCTGTTCCGGTCACATGATAATATTGGGTTGGCCAAAAAAGTCGTTTGGTTTTAAAGTAAATATACCATTTTTATTTTAATCAATAATTTATTGAACAACGTAATGGACGGTAGTTTTTTTTTTTTCCATTACCTTATTTCATCTTTCAGGCAACTTCATAATTCCATCTTCCCAATTTTTTTTTTCTTTTTCAGCAAAAAAAATGTTCGAGGTGTCTTTCGTGTCATCCAGGAACTGAATTTTTTCCATTAAGAAAATTTTGTAAAGAACGAAATAAATGAAAATCCGAAGGGGCAATATCTGATGAATACGGCGGATGAATCATAACTTCCCAGTCAAGATGAAAACAGTTTTTGCCTGGTCATCAAAGAAACATGCTGTCATGCATGCTTATTGACTTCCATCTTCAATATTAAATTAGCACACAATTCACCAATTTTGATCAGTTTTTATTTTATACGGACTCTGTTATCACCGGTGTCACAAAACAATCTAACAAAATGGTGTCGAATGACGTTAAAGACATTTAAGCTATACTAGAGCGAACTTTAGGTTTGAATTAGAAATACTTACGTGTTTTATTTCTAGGCTTATTTCAAACGATAGCAATTCTAACACTCGCCGACCAAATCATATGTAATGCAACGTTAAGAATGAATATGCCAAGAAACGTGAACAAACAGTTAACGTGAAGTGATAAAGGCATAGATGTGAGCATTGTTAAGCAAAGGACAAAAATGAATGTGAGAACAAAATGAAGTCTGAATGAATGAAGACGTTCTCTAGAGTTCTGCCTTCGCAAACGAATAGGAATTATGTTGTAATTGAATTCCTAATATTTTATGGATATACGTATGCTGATTACTGGATGCTATTATATCGGGAGATATTCGTATAATTTGCGTGATTCCAAGGAAGAGAAAAAAGTCGCAAATAGAATTCCAATATCGTACCAATGCCGAAGATATCGAGATTCATGGAGTCAACATTAATCGACCATTCCAGGGAGTCATTCAAAGTTGATATCAAAGGCTAAGCGATGTGTGACAAGATCATCGAATGTAAGTAATTCTTTTCGTTTCCTAACACGGACGGGTATACAGAGAAGATTAGATCTTTCACCGTAGTGTCATCGAAGAATCTAGAGTTTAAGAAGTTATATGTGCAAGATTAAAGATAAAGACTTTAATTACAGATAGGAACACATTAATTAAAGAGACTTTAACTAAAGTAAACTAAAGAAAAGGGTTAAACGTATGCAGACAAGAAAAGACTTTAATTATTCATACTATTTACTTAGATAGATATACAAGTGAATAGACATGACAGACATAATTGTATGTAAAATGTTTTGATGAGAATATACAAGTTTACGTAAAACTTTTTGCATTGATTCGTTTTTTCAATATCTTAGCTCCACATCTTTAGATCAATAATCTTATGTTAGAAGGTCCTTAGGAGTAAAGGTTTCAGAATTATTTTATTTCGATAAAGTTACTATAGTTAATAAAATAATTTCTACAATGCTCCCTACACCAACTTACGGAAAAACACCGAACAAACATTTTGGGCAACCCAATACTTAAAATAGAATATTCTCAATACCTTACAGTATTCTATGTGATTTTATTTACTGAAATCTATATATAGAGACAAGTAATGTTTGAATATGGAGTGTAATGCTGGTCTTCAGGTACGCCTAAGCTGATATGGAGTTCACGACAGACAAAGTCTTTGAGATGGCCCTACAGCCAAAAGTCTTAGGAGTTGAGATCCGGTGAATGTGCTGGCCACCTTGTACGAAAATGGAGGCTGTTGATTCTCTCGTAGGTAAAAG
>JAFIDM010000007.1:5726946-5737259 GCA_023159025.1 Thereuonema tuberculata
TAAACACAGAAATGAAATAACAATTTTTCCATCGTGTAAAATCCATTTAAGTGCTTAAATTTATGCTTGATTATTTAATACAGATGCTAATAATAAACAGTTATTTACAAAGATACTATCCTTTCAGCAGATTAAGCTCTGGGAATAAATTTTTAAACTTTAATTGAGGTAGTGTTGAATGGTTTCTTGTTATAAATATTTACTGGGTTCTCTCTCGTGCTTTAACAGGGCTTTAATGAAGTTTCGAATTCACACTTTTAATTAAGAACTAATTCCATTAAATCGAATTAATGAATTCTTTCTTAATCCTCTGTTTTCGAGTAAACAGTGAAAATGGATCTGCAAGACACCAGCAAAAACTTACGATTTACAGTAGCTGTTCCAATGGAGAGATATTAATATCATAATGAAAGAACTGTGGTTCCATTAATTAACTAACACCTTTATCTTAATTAAGAAGTAATTGAAGAAATATAGTTGATGGCAAAATAATGAATCATCTCTGGGTCAGATTGTATTTATCTAATAATAGCACACTCAGTATCATTTTACTTGATACCAATAATAATATCACAGATTAAAAAAAAAAGTACTGCAGATTTTAAATAACAGGCTTTAAATTAAAAATTATTCACAGAAATTAACTGAAAATAAAAAGTACTACAAAGAGTATCTTAGATAACGTAACAGTTTAAAGATACTATGGAAAGTATGACAAAGTATCATTAAAACTATTTCCAATTAACTATTCCCAATTTCCGAAGATTAACAAATAATACACAGCATTATTTTTGAGAGTATTAACTTAACATATCCCACTACAGATCGTGGGAGATAAAATGTTTTCTCATCATCGTATTGCGCTAAAGCTAAAGAAACCGAATCTCATTCTTCTGAGGGCTGGGTGATCACTAGGATCCATCTAATCCTCGACCTTCGCTGGGGATTGTACAAGCTCGCAGTCAAGCCCTATTACAGACTATTACAGATTATAATTAAAATAAAAATACCCACGATAAATATCATAGATTATATCGTAGATTAATGGGATACTACAGGGATTATAAAGAGTTAAAAATATACCATAGATTAAGAAATAAATCAGATTTAAACATGAGATTGAAAAATAGTATAGAGTAGTATGGATTATAAAGTGTCGTGAAAAGTATGACAGATTACAATGTCTCATAGAGTATATGAATACATGAGAGTAGCTTGCAGTGTACATTCTTCAACGAGAATATTGAATGTACTGACCAAAAAGTGTCATATAGACAGTTTTATTGACTTCAGAATGTGGTAATGATTTGGTATAGAGAATTATAGACTGAAAAAGTTATTGTCACAATATGGAGAATAAAACGCATACTAAAACATGCCACCAATTTTCCAATTTCTTTTAATATTTAAAAAAAAACTCGATAAGTTAGTCTAAGCGAATTTAGACTAATAATTAAGATAACATATAATGATCTCCTTCATGAATTATTATAGTATTATACAGGACACTACAAAACAATGTGTATCACAGCTGCCAGTTCTTTAGCTGGTGTTGGCCTTCAAACGCATCGAATTCTTCCCAAGAATCTAGGATGTCGTAATGTATCGGCGCAAAATATGTGCTGATCCAAGCAGTGCGGCTTTTTGGAGTTGACCGATGGAGATTTTGTCAATATTTAGATCTTGTAAGTGCTTACCAAGGTTTTTTGGTATAGCACCCAGTGTGCCGATAACCACTGGAACCACCACTGCCGGCTTGTGCCATAATCGTTAAACCTCGATTTTTAGGTCTTGATACCGTGTGATTTTTTCCAGTTCTTTTTCTTCCACTCTACTATCACCAGGTATGGCTATATCAATTAGCCATATCTGTTTCTTTTCTATCACTGTCAAATCTGGCATATTGTGTGCTAAGATCTTATCTGTTTGAATTCTGAAATCCCACAGTATTTTCACGATATCATTTTCAATCACATTGTTTACTGTATGTTCCCACCAGTTGTTTGTTGTTGCAATGTGATAATTTTTGCAGATGTTCCAGTGAATCATCTTTGCAACTGCATTATGCCGCGTCTTATAGTCCGTCTGTGCAATTTTTCCACATGAGCTGAGAATATGATCCACTGTTTCATCAGATTCTTTGCACAATCTGCACTTTGAGTCCATTGACGATTTTTCAACTTTTGCTTTAATTGCATTTGTTCGTAAAGCTTGTTCTTGAGCAGCTAGAATTAAGCCCTCTGTTTCTTTTTTTAATGTTCCATTCGTAAGCCAATACCAGGTCTTATCCATATCTACTTTTCCTTTGATGTTTTTAAGAAATTGGCCATGTAATTTTTTATCTTGCCAGCTTTCTATCCTTGTTTTAATTACATTTTGTCGATAATCTTGTTTTGTTTTATTTACTTTTAGTAAATTTTGTTTTGTAACTGCAATAAGCATTTGTTCTTGACTGCTTTGAACATAATCTGCCAGTGCATGTTTTTCTTCTTCTACTGTTTGTTTAACTTGCAGTAATCCTCTACCTCCAGTTTGACGGGGTAGGTATAATCTATCAATGTCACTGCGCGGATGCAACGAATGATGAATTGTCATTAATTTTCTTGTTTTTCTGTCCAAAAGGTCCAATTCAGCTTGAGTCCAGTTGATGATACCAGCAGTGTATCTTATAACTGGTATTGCCCAAGTGTTGATGGCCTTGATAGTATTCCCACCATTTAATTTTGCTTTTAATAGCTTTCGGACCCTTTTGTACGTATTCTTTACTGATGATATTCTTAACTTGGCCATGCTTGATATTATCCATTTGCAAAATGCCAAGGTATTTGTAAGCTTTATCATTATTGTTTCTAATATTTTGACCATTTGGCATTTCAATTCCATCACTGTGCAAAATCTTTCCTCTTTTTAATGCCACACTTGCACATTTTTCTAGTCCAAATTCCATAGAGATATCAGTGCTAAAGATGCGGACAGTGTTAACAAGTGATTGGATTTCAGCGTCTGATTTTCCATAAAGCTTCAAATCATCCATATAAAGTAAGTGTGAAATTTTTGTTGAATTTTTGGAAGTTTGATAGCCAAGGTTTGTTTTCTTTAAAATCATTGAAAGGGGGATCATGGCAATGATGAACAATAGTGGTGATAATGAATCACCTTGAAAAATTCCCCTTTTGATGTTAACTAGTCCATATTCTTCATTTCCAACAGTTAGTTGTGTCTTCCACTTCCTCATTGTTTTTTTAACAAATACTGTAATGTTTTTACTAATTCCTATTGTTTCCAAACACTTTATGATCCAGTTGTGAGGCAATGAATCAAATGCCTTTTTGTAGTCAATCCAGACCATATGTAAGTTTGTTTTTCGTTTCTTGCAATTTTCTAGTATCATTTTATCAATTAGAAGTTGATCTTTTGTACCTCTGCTATTTCGTTTATTTCCTTTCTGTTCTACTGGCAGGATATTATTTGCCTCCAAAAAGTCTTGAATATTATCACCAATGATACCAGTTAACAATTTAAATAATGTTGGCAAGCATGTTATAGGCCTATAGTTTCCAGGTGTCGCACCTTTTGCTGGATCTTTCTGGATAAGATAAGTTTTGCCAGTTGTTAACCATTCACTTATATTTCCACTTTGTAAAATTTCGTTAAATTGCTTGGCTATGATCGGGTGTAGACTAGTCAGATATTTGAGCCAGAAGCCATGCAATTGGTCATTACCAGGTGATGTCCAGTTTTTGACTTTTTTTACTCGCTTTTTAATCATTTCTGTAGTAATAAAAAGATCTTGCATTTGATTTTCACAAAAATCATTTTCAAAGTCTTTTATCCATCCAGCATTTTGCTTAAAATGTTTTTCATTTTCCCACAGATCTTTCCAAAACTGATTTGTTTCATTCTTATCAGGTTTTTTACATTTTGGCTGGTTAAGGCAGTTAATGCTTTGGTAGAATCGTCTTTGGTCTAATTGAAAAAGCTGGTTTTGTCGAAATTGAACAATTCGTGCATCATAACGTTCTATTTTTCTGGCTGTTGCTGTTATCTGCTGTTTTACAATTTCTAGTGCTTCATCAACTTTTCTTGTATTGAGCCAGTATTTCTTTATTAATTCCTTTTTGATTTTTGCATTCTTCAATTTTTGTTCTTTCATATTCTTCAAATTGCTTGCATCAGAGCGTAATTTTTTTATCTTTAATTCCAGTCTAATTTTCCATTTTGGTGTTGATTTTGCTGGTCCATTTGGCTTGTTTTTTTGAATACCCAGTTCTTCTGTGACAATTACAGCTGTGCTGTAAGCAAGCTGATTGGTTTGCTCCAAAGATAAAATTGGAACTGTTGCTAATGCCATATTCACATCTTTCATGATTGGTGCAAGGTATTATTATTATTATTATTATTATTATTATTATTATTATTATTATTATTATTATTATTATTATGACGTTTTATAGGGATTCCTATTCCTAAAGGGACTGAAATGTAATTTGAAATAATTAAGAAAATAAAAAAAAATATAATTATTAAAAAAGACAAATTTTAGAAATTCCGTTTGTTTAATGTGTACTTAAAAATTTACAAAATGAATTAATAAAGAGAATTTGAATATAATTTGAAAACTCAAGGAAAGTTTAGAATGTGAAAATTCTAAAGATGGTGGTTAGATAATGTGCTGCTAGTTATTAGGTGTAAGGGAATTCAGTCTCCTGATTTTAAGTAGTAATATATCGAATGGAGTCTGTTTCTGATTTCTGTGGTTCATTATTATGTGGGTGATCATTACTTTGACACATGCTTTTTTTCCATTAAGTCATCATAGCATTTTATGTAGATCTTCATTGTTGCCGGCACCTAATAAGAACGATGCATTCATGAGATGAATTATGTGTTATACGTGTCATAATGTTGTAGTCCACTGAAAATAGCATCCGACCTCGAACAAATTGCAACAGAAGCAATTTTAACGTTTCTTATTTCGAAATCACCCACAAAATAACATCAAAAATCCGACAAAATTCTTCCATGGGAAATTATTTTTTTCACGCTTTTCCGATATGGCCTCCTGCAAAATAGGAGAAATTTCGAACTTAATGATTGAGGCTTGTGACACATGTTTGTAGGCTATTTTTTAGTGCTGATTACAAATTTGCTGTTAAATAACAGAATAAAATAAAATAATTTTAATTAATTAGTTAAAATTAATTAAACAATTTATGGACCAAACACAGTGAACCAAATATTGACAGGAAAAGTTGTGTCCAAAGCATTTCGTGGGCACACGTTGACTCTGCCTTGAGTTCAATGCTGCTAAGTGAAATACTTACTGAAGAGAAGAATGATCCTTTAGTCGCAGATGTTCTCCTCCTGTATGAAGAAATAGAGCTGCACTACAACACAATTTCTGATTTAGAAAAATCGGATTCTCTGTTTACCTTGAATACTTTAATACAACAAAGATTAATATTTTGAGATGGGCATCGTTGACTAGTGAATTGTGGGCAGAGTATCTAGCCATGGTAGTCCTCACATGTAAACTTGTTCAAGCAGATAGATTAGGCTCTTGGTCTTTACCTAGAGACCATTCGTGAATGTATACCTTTGTTTGCAGCAGCAGGTCACTTTAATTACTTGAAATCAGCTTTCCTTTTCTTGCAAACCATGAAACAACTTCCTGAAAAGAATCCACATCTATATGCGAAATTTCAAAAGGGATTTCATGTTGTGCACAGGTCGGACACACCTTGGTCAGGCTGAGGATGTGACCTGGTAATAGAACAAGTTTTGATAGTGTTCCATTAAAAGTATGGAGGTCTGACGAGAGGCAGTGGACTCTCATAAAATGTGCGAGCTCAGTGGGTTCTATCTATGCCTGCCACCTGTGAGTACAATTTAGCTATGCAGACATTAACCAGAACTGCATATACGACAAGAGAGCATCACAAAGAATGTATGGTTCTAGACAAATACAAGATAGAGACGACGGGACCAAATTCTCGAATTCCTTCAGCAATTCTCGCCTTTTACTTCTGATCCAACTTTAAGAAACCTAGTGATAGGACTCACTTCTGATCCTGATGTTGTAAATGCTCAAAAGTCGTTTACTATTGGGAAGCAATTGTCACAAATCTAATTGCAAAAACGTGTTCACTGTTTCCTGCAGGAGGAAAGATCGTGTACAGACATTAGCATCGTCAGCAAAAGTTAAAATGAGCCATGATGATGAAATATCTTTTAATCCAGCACTTCTATTCCAGCGTCTAATTATCGCAGCAAGTTATGGAGGTGGAAGCATTGAAGATGTATTGGATCATGAACTCAGTCCCTACCCACCATCGCTGTTTGAGACATTAAACTTGCTACGAAAATCTCAGAAATGTCCATTTGCTACAGCAATTGCAGAATACATGATGAAGTCACATTCTCATGAACAAACACTTGGACATACTGTCATAAAACCAAAAGGAGACACCACTTATTATGTATTAGATTGCGGATTGCTTCTCCGTAAGAGTCCCGTGGGAAGAAGATGATGCAATTGCTGCGTCTTCTGCTTACATTTTTACATGTAAAAAGTACGGGCGAAGAGTGTCAGTTGTGTTTGATGGATACATTAAGCCCTCAATAAAAGACAGCGAGCATCGCAGGGGGGATTTAATACAAAATTTACACTAACAATACTTTTCATCCCTGAAACAACTTTCGTAGGCAAGGAGAAATTTCTTCTTAATGCTGAGAACAAGTCTAAAATGATAAATCTCATAGGTCACTACTTACAGAAAAATGGAGTTAAAGTTACAAACTGTAAAGATGATGCCGATATTAAAGAAGCAGTTGAGAGCTCGCAACATTGTAATACAGTTGTTGTTGGGGAGGACACTGATCTTCTGATTTTATTGCTGTACCACGCTACTGACAGCAGATTTTTGTTGCATTTCCGAAGTGATGTTGGACATGGAAATAAAAAAAGGATTACATACAATATTTTATCTCTTATTAAAGCCCTTGGGGAGGAAATATGCATACATTTACTTTTCCTTCATGCCTTTACCGGCTGTGACTCAACGTCCTTTATATACGCAAAGGTAAACCATCAGCTTTCCAAAAGCTTGTCAACAGCAAAAACTGAAAAGAAGCTCCTCAGACCTTTTCCGAATCAAATAAGAGCCACGCGGAAATGAAGTTGCTGGAAGGAAAGCCATGTTGTTGTTGTTCTTTGGAGGGAGGAAGGATGAAAGTCTCCAAGAACTGCGCCATCGTATCTTTAAGGAAAAGGTTGCCTCATCTAAAACTTTTGTCAAACCACAAATGCTTCCACCAACAGAATCAGCTGTAAAGTATCATTGTTTGCGCTGCTACTTCCAAATAATGCAGTGGAAAGCTGAGAAGGATGCTCAGGACGCTTGTTCATGGGAATGGTTCCTCAAGGACACTTTCTCCCAGAAAATCAGTAATAAAATAAATGATGTCTTTCATTTGAACTTGTTTCATGATGGAATAATTCAAAAACATACTTCCACAGAATATACAATACTACAGTATTACTTGAAATGGTTTTGGAAGCTATGCTACCTGACCCAGCTGTGGGATTGGCAGCCATCTTGAAATTTCCATTTTTGACAAACTTCCCATGGTGGGATTGCATCGGATTTTGACTATCATAAACAGATATAGTTCCCCTTTCAAACTGTGCAAAAATTACTTCTGTTGCAATTTGTTCGAGGTTCGGTCTATTTTTTCGGTATTTTCAGTGGACTATTGTACTAAGTTAATCGAAACTGAATTGTCCGGAAATAGTTTCTGCAGAACAGTCTTCTTTATGAAAAAAAACAACTGATTTCAGTAAACTCAACTATCTTGAATCCGAATCTGTATTCAGAATATTTGTATCAGGTCTAGTGTTTTGTAATTTGCACCTTAAACTAAAAAAAAACAATCAATTGGTGAACTTCGTAATTAAAATAAAAAATAATTAATGGGATAATCTGAGTAATGAAAGGGTCAAGACAAGTGAAAGACCTTAACTAACTAGTATAAAAAACTTACATTGATTCTGCTGATATAAGATTGTTAGTTGTCTCTCGAAATCTTTCGCCGTTTCGATGCTCTGAGGTGACTCTCAGAAGACTCCCTTTTTATGCGCCAACAATAATCCGCCAACATATATTGCTACCGTATTTAGTGTCGATGGCTTTATTACACAATACTGACAGGTACCTTGGGGATCTTTATTACGAGTCAAGGGACGTAAAAGATTAACGTTTAGTCTGAAAGCTGATCAAGCATAGTTTTGAAGAGTATCGTACTTTATTAAGTTCTTTCAGGTTGGTCTGGGTCGCTTGACTGGAGGCCTTCTTCCCTCTTGCCTTGCTTCCTTACCGTCAGGCTGCCTCCATCTGTTGAACAGGTCTTCGGTACAAATGAGCGAGGTAACTGTCTGTTCTGTCTGCTAATCCCGATGGCTTCTCGAACATCCAGTTAGCTGTACGACCTGGACGGGTAATGGCTGCTTCCCTCTGCTTCGCCGGGTGGCGTCTCGTCTCTCCATAGGTTTGCACGGCTTGTGCAAGTAACGGGCGCTTCCCTCTGCTACGCCGGATGGCGTCTTGTATTTCCGTAGGTTTGCACGGCTTGTGCAGGTAACGGCTGCTTCTCTCTGCTACGTAGGATGGCGTCTCATATGTCCGTAGGTTTGCACCGCTTTTGCAAGTAACGGGCGCTTCCTTCTGCTACGCCTGATGGCATCTTGTCAAAAGGACTCTGCTTCTTCCTCCTCGGTCTGCTGCTTCCTCCTTGGAACGATGTCCAAAAGCTATCTGCTTCACTCTATTTTCGTGTAATTTCCAATGTGGCTTGATGCCAACAAAAACTGCCTCTCTCTCTCTCTTCCTCAGCTGGAAGCCTTGGCGTGGCTACTGTTAGGAACTAGCGCTGTCTTCCTCGGCCGTAAGCCTGCTATGTGGTTCCTGCCACGAACTGCCTTCTCTCTTCCTCAGCTAGAGGCTTCCTGGGTGGCTCCTGCATGCTTAGATTGTCTCTGCGCCGCTTTATACAGCAGAATCCAGCCTCCCTCTCACTCACGGAAGAGTCCACTACGAGTAGGGAAGCTGGGTTGAGCGTATCACTCCATAGAAGGGGGATGCCGACAAAAGAGCAGGTAACAATATTCATTCCACTTGCCCTGATATCTTGTTTCCAATATTTTGATATCTTGATGAAACCTTTCACCCTGCTCCTCACTCATAGCACCAAGATTTTCGGAAATAACTGATGTGGCTGTATAGAAAATGAAGTTTAAAACTCACTTTGGAACCCCATGTTTCGAAGTTTGTTAACATTTCATCAATAAGTCTTCGTAATTTTCAGCTTTTTTTGTTTCCTAGGAAGTTTTCAGTCACGCACTTAAAAGACAACCATAAAGATTTTTCTGTTTCATTCATGACGATCGTGAAATTTGAATCTTTCATCAGATCGCGTATGTGTGGTCGTTTGAATATACCAGGTTTAATTTTTGTCTCGGTCTTTCTAGGAAATTTCCGATTTAGATACGGAATTATGCTTCTTTCATTGCCAAGATTGGTAACAAATTGCTTTATGATTCCAAGTTTAATATGAAGTGGGATTTTTAAAAGTAATAATGTCATTAATTAAAATATCAAAATAAAAATATATTATTTATACATGTTATACAAAAGGCATGCAATTATATGAACTGTAAATTTTATATTTTATTACAACATTTTGTAGTTCAGTAATGCCAAAAATTTTAACTGCAATTTAATTATGCATATATACATGTAGTGAATTTTATCTTCAATAAGCATTTCAAGAAATTCCATAAATCGTAATTTATCAAAAACTAGACCTGATGAAACAAAACCGAATATGACTTTTGTGTTTACCCATAGTGTGGAATTATGAACTGAAGCAAAATGGTTGCATATCAGTGACCAGCTTTTATTGCAAGTGTACAGTCCTTATGTTCGAGTGAGAGTACATAACTTAGATTAGTGTGTAGACTCACTACACACTATAGATGTAGACTCTATAAGGATGTTATACCTTTAACTTTAACGCGATTACTTAACTCTTATTGGATGTAAAGTTGACTCTGAATGATTTACAGGCTAAAATAAACAGTTAAACATATGGTTTAATTCCTTAAGCAATTAATGTATCAATACTAGGATATCTTCTACAATTTTCAATGCTAAAGAAGTTTAACGTGCTGTAAAATTATTCAAATTAAATAAAACAAGAAATGAAATTCAGCACAAATCTAACCAACCTGCCTTTCTGGTTAGATTATCGGGAAG
>JAFIDM010000007.1:5759185-5772688 GCA_023159025.1 Thereuonema tuberculata
ATTGAAACAAATTTTTAGATTTATTGTAATTTTAATGAAATAAAGAAGTATGGCATTACGAAAAATACCTATTATTAAGTTAACTATGCATTAATTACTATAACCTTACAATGTGACCTTCTTCAGCTCTTCTTTCTGTTGCTGTTTTTCGATTTCTCTTTTTTTAGTTGTTCTCTTTCTTCAAAGCAGCTACTTTAAGCCTATTTTCTCTTTATTTTTATTTGTAACTCTTCCTTTTCTTTCTTTTCTTTTGCAGTTTCAGTTTCATTTCATATACCACATCTGATATTAATATAAAATGTTTATTGTAAGTAATTTATTGTATTTATTGTAACCTTATTTCATCCATGATACTAAAGTGTTTTCTGTAATTTATAAAACTTAATATGCTTAAGCCGTGCGAACATCATGCAATTTTTCTGCAATTTAGTTGCGCGATTTTGATGTCACGAGTTGATATAAACGTTTGTCAAGCGCGAACACGATGCAATTCGATATTGCAACTCGAAAATGCAACCGACCCATGACAACGCAGATTTTAAATACGTCACGTGTGACGTCAAGCAAAATTCGGTTATGTCGTTTCAAACATAATATAAGAGTGATTGATTTGCAACATATGAAAAATATTTTTTTCACAATTATTAGCTTCTATGAAATTGAATGTCATGGTATTATTTCGAATCAACAGTAACGAATGACCAACAGCCAATAAGAAACAATGCTCCCCTGGAAACAATGACGTCGTTACTTTTGCATTATCGCATAAGCAGCCTTGCGGTTCCCAAACCCGATGTGGAAAATCCGAAAAAAAATCGAGGTTTTTAAACCTCTCTGATAAATTCTGCCGCATACAATTACTGCATTTCAGTATAAACTTTATTTACGCATAAATAAACTCGCAATACTCTTGATATTCATTGAGTATGACCATGTCTTCAAAACGAATCGACAGGAATCAGTTTCGACGCCATTTTTTTCATGGGCATTGTTTCACAACTGACGTGTTCCAACGCTGCCCGGTAATTGGGTAATTCCCAGCGACTTCGATCGAGGCCGGCCTCGCTTCGATGCAATTTTTCGAGTTGCAGGCGTCGATGCAACTCGAGTCTCATGACAAAAGTTGCAAGTAAAAGCGCTCAAAGCTGTCAAAATCGCGCAACTAAATTGCAGCAAAATTGCATGATGTTCGCGGGGCTTAAATAATATAATTTTTTGCTCTGATCGTTTCAATGTGCAATAGCCTAGCCTATAGTGGAAATATTGCAATAATAGATGAAAAGAAATTAATTTTCCTATGCATTTTCTAGCCAAATTGTCCTTCTCCATCCCATAATTTCCTTGGTAGTTAAAAGGGAATAAATACTAATATTTCTCTTTTTTTAAAACTATTTTATGGCTATGCCTCTGTGAATTCGCAAAAAAAAAAACTAGGAATTTCCTAGTTATGTCGTCAGATCTAGGCTAGGCGTTGACAGAAATGTTAACCTCGGATACTATCCTCTATTTAAATGTATCACATTTTTTTTTATAAAATTAATTTCTTTTCAGCCTACGTATATTCTTATATTCGAAAAGAAGCATAGGCCTATTGATTCTATTAATAGGCAAAAACTGTACGTACGGATGTGGGTTGGTCAGTGCGTTTGTATGTCATCTCAATAGTGAGATACAGTATTTAAGCAAGAAACAAAATACAAGGTGGCGCCACCAACATTTCCGTGGCATCCCAACAGCGCTACAGTAACAGTCGTTATGCAGAAACAAAATACAAGGGGGCGCCAACAATATTTCCGTGTCATTCCAACAGTGCTACAGAAACAGTAGTTATGCAAAAACAAAATACAAGGTGGTGTCCACTAACATTTCTTTGTGTGGATCGACATTATTTTAGGGCAGCAGGTTCACTGATAATGACACTATAATGACTCACACATCTTATTGACTCCTCAAGCATATTTCGAAACTAACCTCTAAATATGGATAATTACGTTGCAAGAAGTACCATGATCAAAATACATATGTTGCTTTATTGCTTAGTCATCAGTCAAATTATACTTGGGCTGTTATGGAAGTCATGGCTTTCAAAAAATGAGCTTAGAACATCGTTTTCAATCTTGGGTTTTTGAAAGATGTCACGGTATTTCAAAAATGTGGAATCTGTTTTATATTTCACGGGTTGCCACTAGTCTTTAATAAATAAGATATAAATAAGATAATATCTTTATAAATAAGATGGGTAAACATAACATTTAACGTGCTGTGAAATTTTTTAAAAGCAAAGAAAACGAGCAGCACAAGAATAAACAAAACAAAAGGAAATCGCCTTTCTGATTTATTTTATGGGGAGGGAATTGGGAACAGCTGTTTCGTGCTTCTGCGCACTCTTCAGCCCAAACCTCGCCCTCCCCGATAAAAGAATCAGAAAGGAGAGATCCCTTTGGTGAAGGCCACCGCCAATCGGGCAGTGGCCCCCCCAGTGATTATTTTATCGGGGAGGGCGAGGTTTGGGCTGAAGAGTGCGCAGAAGCACGAAACAGCTGTTCCCAATTCCCTCCCCATAAAATAAATCAGAAAGGCGATTTCCTTTTGTTTTGTTTATTCTTGTGCTGCTCGTTTTCTTTGCTTTTAATAAGATGGGTGTTTACATTTTTTTACTAAACTGTTAAGTATGCTAAGCTACACGCTACAAATAAACAATGGCCGACATTTGGGCTACTGCATGGCCGACATTTGGTCAATAGCTGGCCGACATTTGGGCAATCCATGGCCGACATTAGGGCAACTTGAAATAGGAAAATAAAATGTAAATACTGAATCACTTTAAGGTAATAAATACTAATTACTTAGGAAATAACGTTAAAAAATCAGCTGAGTGTTTGCTAATATCAAAATCATACAAAAAACATGAAAACTAAGTATTGCTTTGGCTTGGAGAAAATGAATTCTCAACATTGCAATCTGAAGAATCTCGCCAAAACAATCGTTTCCCGTAACAATCAATCTCACGTCTTCGATGAGAGCTTTAAGTATATGGCGACATCTGAAGATGACAATTGAAACTAAGATAGGATGATAGTCCAAAGATGTAAAAATCGTATAAAACGAAAAAAACCACAGCTAGACCACTACGGGTGCTTCTATAAAATGGAACCAATGGTTTTGGTTACAAGCACTCGGGTTGGTGTTGTGACGTCACAGGTTGCTCTGACGTAGGAGCCTGGTTACTCCCAAGTCCTTCATTTTATAGACGGCGCCGGTTGGTTGTGTTCAAAGATGGCTGCCAAGATTCTCGATCTGTTGTTAGAAGTTGAAGAAGAACTTTATTCATTGTTGGAAAGAGAATCAAGTACTGATTCCTCATCCTCGTCAGATGAAGAGATTATTATGTTATCAATGTATAGTAATGTAGTAGAGAGAAAGCAAGAATTGAGAATTATGCAAGAGAAACTGTCATAGCAGCCGACAACATTCCCAGCCGACGACACAATGGACGCATTTTACATTATATTTCTATTTTACAATACAGAGTTGCTTTTTACTCGACGATTAAAATAAAAAAAATATATTTTATTTTACTTCTTTGTTTCATATAGAACGCCGATGGTTGGGTTCCGTGAAGCTGTGGCACTACTTATCGGAATTTCTCCGTTTTCAAACCACCGCGAGTCCGGTACCCCGGCTCTCCTGCCGACCTTCGGTGCACAGGCCGCGGCATAGAGCGGCCACCGGCGCCCTCAAACTAAGATGCCCGACAAAGATGCCCTAAATAAAAGGCAAAATAAAATAAACAAAAATAAAAGGCAAAGTCTAAAATAAATAAATAATAAAAAAAAAATTAATAGAAGCGAAATTGGGAGTCTAAAAATAAATAAATAAATAAATAAATAAAATAAATTTAATAGAATCGAAATTGGAAAGTCTAAAATAAATAAATAAATAAATAAATAAATAAATAAATAAATAAATAAAAAATTAAATTTAATAGAAGTGAAATTGCAAATGTACAAAAAAAAATTAAATTTAATAGAAACGAAATTGAAAGTCTATCGCATCGTCTGCTACTGAAGGAATAACCCACCTAACAAGCAATAACCCACCTCCTCAGCCGGTTGCAAATACGTCATCTCGGTTACTGCAACCTGAAATCTGGTTGGTGTTTATAAAAGCGGTCACTGGTTGGCTGGAGTAACCGGCTTATTTTATAGAAGCAGTGGTTGCTCGGAAGGTTGCAACCCAAACCTTGGTGCCATTTTATAGAAGCACCCTACGTGTTTCTTAAATACAAAAAACATTTGGTGGCCGACATTTGGTCACCGGCCGACATTTGGTCACTTTACCCTATCAGACTGCATTGTTGCGGTTCTAATGCTTTTATATGGAACTTTTTTGGTCCTCTTACGCATTAATTTCTTGATAAAGACACACACTGAAATACAATGTAAAAGCTAGATCGTCGCTGGTCCTTAAATAAGCATACCAAGTTTGAAGAAGATCCATACACCGGTTCCAAAGTTGTCAGTGAAAGAACATACACACAACTAAGTGATTTGCTGAGTCCTCGCTTTCTTAGGAAAGTTGGTTAAAATGTTAGTTAAAAGAAAGTCACTTTTTTTACTATTATTATTGTTATTATTATTATTATTAAAACTTGATTATCCTTATATCGATAATGAATATGGTATAAGAAATTTAAATTATATAATTGAGAAAACCTTTAATGATCTAAATTGGAATATATTTAAAGATTGTAAAAGAATTTCCATTGTAAAAAATAATGTAAAACGTTGGGTATTAGATAATATTAATTAATAATTTGTTAATTTTATGTTGTGCTAAATTGTTTCTCGTTGATATTTTTGTTTCAAATTGTTTGAGGATAAGTTGATTTTGTAATTTTTTTAATATAATTATTATAATATTAAAATAAACACAACACCTGTTGATAGGAATTTAAATTCCTAACGGGACTGAAATGTAATTTAAAATAACTAAGAAATAAAATAATAAAATTACATATAAATCTGCTTTTCTTAAATACTATCTTACATTAACGAGGGAAAGTTATTTATTATTGTTATTAATGTAGGTAGTAACTATTATTGCTATTAATGTATTAATGTAAGATATAAAGAAACAATTCCTTTTTAGCCAGTTCATTCGGATCATTATAACATGAAATTATTCGTATTTCATCAAAATTAAGAAATTTACCTCGTTTCTAAAATATCTTAAAAAAATGAGTTTTTTTTTTTGTGTTATTTTTGTTATTAAAGTTAGGTATTTGTTGATTTCTGTATTTTTGCCGACCCCGTACAGCGACGCTATTGGAATTCCCCCATCTGTCTGTATGTGTATCTGTAACGTTCTCTAGAGCCCAAACCGGGAATTGGAACCCCCTAAGAGTCCTTGGATTTCCCATGCCTTGGAGATTTAGGGTAAAATCCCGACTTCCGGTCCAAGCCACTTTCGACAAAAAAGGTGGCTATAGACAAAACCAGGAAAAAAGCACTAATTGGACAATATTTGGGTCTCTACTCTAACGAATATGATATCTCGATCAAAAAGACCACTTCTGGTTCAGTTATCTGGTTAGCGGAAATGCTTGGGCAGCAACTCTCCATCAAGCCTATTTGTTCGCTGCTGGTATATAGAGAAGAGCGTAATGGAAATTGTACTTGACCCTTGAATCATGGGCGGATTTAGGTCTTGATATCTGGGAGTGCGAGCTCACCGGAAGGTATGAGGTATTTGTATACCAAAACCCAATTTAAAAGGTCCGTTTTCTGGCCTAAAAAGGTAGCCTACTTCTTTTATCTAACAAAAACCCTTTTGTATTTTATGTTACAGCTCATTACAATTGCTAAAAGTAACATTTCATTTCTATTATTATTAACCATAAAAGACTAATAATGTCACCGCTAGAAAAACATTTTGAGAAATTTTTTGAACTTGACTCGTTTTGTGAAGTTTGTTAACAAAGAACTAAGGATTGTAAAAACGTACATAGCAAATCTGATTAAGTGAATTTATTAAAAATAGAAACTTCACAAGAAACATTTGAATCAAAAGACTACTTTTGAGTTATTACTGCTTCATTAATATCTAATGCCTTATTATATTTAATGTTTCGTTCCAAGTTACCTTATTTTCGTCCACCTTTCGATAGAAACAAATTTGCAAGTTTGTCATAGTCCATGGCCTTCACAACATCACTTTCCCCCCAAAAACAGAACCATCAAGCCTGATAGACGTTCTTCATTCATCGTCGAACGCAGGCAGTTGTTTATTCTTCGAATAGCTGAAAATATCCGTTCACAAGTTGCGTTGTTGGATGGCAAAGTAAATGCAGTACACATCATCTTATACAAGTTAGGGTAGGTTATATCATTGACGCTTTCGATCAGAGCTGGAATAATTTTTTTCAGTGACGACAGTGAGGAAATTTCCAAATTTATTAAGACATTTTCAGTGTCCTTTTTTTCTCGCATAACGAGATTTGCGATTTGCATTTCCGCTTTCAACGATTTACATTGACACTTGCTATGGGATAACTGTTTATGAAGAAAACACTTTTTTTTCAACATTTAAACTCAAAAACTGTTCACAAGAAGTTGCCAGTCAAACTGTCTTCTGAAAATCTTCTTTTCATTTCTGCTAACAAAATGTTAAGAACTGGGTAGTAAAAACTTGTCCGGAAGTTAGCTTTAGCTGTTGCCGCCGATCCTTTCCCATCAGCATTAGGATTTTGGACATTGTCTGAAGGTCTGTGTCCAACTGGCGTAATCACAACATAGCTGTCAAGTCTACTAGACAGTACCCTCCGCCATTTGCTGCTTTCTGGTAGGCTCATATCAGTGGATCTACTTTCATCACTACTATCGGTCGGGATCGGGATGCAGTTTTCTTTGGCAGACTGAATTACTTTTTTACAAATTTGGTCCCATTTCTCCTTGTTTCTCCAACCTTCGAGAATTTTAATCGCACCTTTAATAGATAACGAGCAAGAGGCAATGCTGTTACCTTCTTTCTGTAAGGCCTTGCTCAATACATTCAAGTAGGCAGGCTTTCAGAGAAAACCATAAGGCAGACAATGAACTCTATGGACAAGATTGAAGCAAGTATGCCTTTTGCTTCGGGTGACCTTGTATGCCTCAAATCAGCAGCGAAAATATTCAAAACATCTATTATAGGTTTTAAAAGGTCTTCCACAACCGAAATAGAAGTAGCTTTGCAAGATCATCTTGTATCAGATTGTTTGACTATAGATCGAATGTGTTTCTTCTTGTCATTGGTCACAATTTTCAATTGTTTTTGTAAATCTACAAACATTGCATTTGAATCAGGGCTAAAAAAAAATTTGAAAAGAGCTTGCATCGTATAAAAAAAATTGACAAGACAGATCATTGCTGTTGCACGCAGCTACTAAAACCAACTTCAATTTATGTGCCATGCAATGTACATAATTTGCATATGGATGGGACCTTTGAACGACTGCTTGAACACCGTTGTTAACTCTTGACATTACCGATGCTCCATCATATGACTGACTAACCAGAGTAGCTGAAATTCCCATATTACTTATAGAATCAAGAATGATTTGGGATAAATTATTAGCATCTCGTGAGAGTGAAACATTTTTCATGGCAATCAGTCTTTCTTTGATTTGATAATGATAAAAATAACGTATACAGATACAAAGCTGTTGTGTTTTATGAGATTTCGCCTCGTCAACTAAAACAGCATAAAATTCAGCAGTATTTACCTCTTGCACAATTCGTCTTAATACTTCTTCAGAAATAATATGAATTAGTTCATTTTACGTGTTTAAACCAGTTAAATTAAAATATTTCTCATATTTAGACTTGAAAGAAGGATCGTATTTAGAAAATAGATCACAAAGTTTAAAAAGTTTCCTTTATTTTCCGAGTTAATAGATTCGTCATGGCCTCTCAAAGCCAAACCTTGACGAGCCAAATAGAGCAATATGTCAATAATTTTTTTAACATATTCTTTCTTTTCAACTATTTGAGTTTTTACAGTAAAATAAAACAAAGAACGCACATAACTAAACAAAACACAAATTCACTGAGCTATTTTTGATATTTGTGTTGGTAATCGGGAACAGCGCTGTTTCAAGGCTTATTGGCCTATCATCAGCCCGACCCAACCAGCGATACCTTAGCTCAGTGACATGGGACGAATAGACAAAACGGACAAACACACAAATCAATGACCCCTGAATAACAAAAACATCAAAATAAAATCAAGAATAAAAAGGGGTGAATAATTAATCCCCGCTAGCGTTTAGCTTAGCTTCAAGGGATTAATTCATAACAAGGTTAGTAATTAGACAAAAGTTTAACGTGCGTTAGTACATTTTTACAGTAAACTAAAACAAAGAACGCACATTATTCTTGATTTTATTTTGATGTTTTTGTAATTCAGGGGTCATTGATTTCTGTGTTTATCCGTTTTGTCTATTCGTCCCATGTCACTGAGCTAAGGTATCGCTGGTTGGGTCGGGCTGACGATAGGCCAATAAGCCTTGAAACAGCGCTGTTCCCGATTACCAGCACAAATATCAAAAATAGCTCAGTGAATTTGTTTTTTGTTTAGTTATGTGCGTTCTTTGTTTTATTTTACTGTAAAAATGTACTAACGCACGTTAAACTTTTGTCTATTTGAGTTTTATGGCTTTCCGATCCTTGCGCATGAAAATTTTCAGAGGGTGCTGCTTTGTAATTTTTCCATTTAGACATGCCAAACCTATGTGTATCACATTCAGAATGCTTATCTAGTTTTGCTGCTGTTTTTCTGCAATTTCTCATTCCCTTTTTAGTAAACGTATCCTCTTTTCCGCTAGTTGAAGACGAAAATATTCTACTGGAAAGCAAAAAACAGCGTCCTTATTTATACTACACTCTAACCATTCGTAGGTTTCATAATATTGTTCATTAAAAAAACGCTTTGTACCAGAAAAATCTGTTGTCGGGTACTGTGCCAAAATAGCCTACATGGACCGGAAGCAAGATTTCCTAAGTCATTTTCTTCAACGGGCCTACCTGTATTAAGCTGAAGCTGCCCTGATAAGTATCACTCGGCTTATTATATGTTGAGGTTGAAGCTTGGCTTGTTAACGGAACTGGTGTATATTCACTTGAAACATTAGATACTTTTTTTTCTTCATTAGGCTTTAAAAAGAAAGATAGTATGTCACGGCCATTGCCCCCCACCTCGCACTGCTTTACTAAAACTCATGTTATTTTTCTGACATAAAGCAATATGAATAGAAATGTAATAACTCTTTCTTGTAATACTTATAAAATACTGCACATTGCACAAAATAATATCGTCTAAAACTGGCCACTGGTCAACTGAAACTATACCTGTTTACACCCAATCAATCATCCACTATAAATAACAAGAACCAGATAGCGCATGTGCATCATATTCTGAGAAATAATCAAGTCGCCAGAGGCAAGGGATGTGAGAGAGAGAGCGCGCGGGGGGAGGCATTAAAGAAATAAAATATTTTTTCAAACAAAATTTATTATAGAAAACATTTTTATTTATCCGTAAAAAAAATTATCATCCCAAAAATCTGGGGGTGCAGCGCACCCCCTAGCACCCCCGTAAATCCGCCCATGCCTTGAATTAATGAGTTTTGCGCACCAATCAATAGTAGTGCCACTTATAACACTTTTGCAACCTTCACATGAAATTTGTTAATAATTTATGCACATTAAGAATACGAGAGCTACCAGAATGAAACTTTGGGCATTATTGATTCCAGCGATATTGCTCTGCTTAATTTCACGATAAAAGTGAATTCAACGGGAGTAAATGTGTATATTTATAACTTACGTGAAATCTCTTTCTGGTGATTGAGACTGGGCAACGCCGTATTATACTTCTAATCTTTAAGAAATATATTATTAAAACTTTTTCTAAATATATCATATTATTATAAAAATTCTAGAAAACATGTAAGCTTATTTTCCTAGGAAAATCAGGCTCATCAAATCACTCAGTCTGCACGTGTGTTTGTATGTACGTAACCCTTGAATAACTTTGCAACCGCTGCACGGATCTTCTTGAAACTTGACATGCACTTTTGAGGACATGAAACGATGTAACTTTAATATTTGAAATTTTTCCCGTATGGATCTTTATCGAGATATCAGTGCGTGAAGATGACCAAAAAATTCCCATAGAAAGTCAGAATCAAAAATTCCCATAGAAAGTCATAGAATCAAACAAGTTAGGGATAACGATTAGTAAACCAATCACAATGGCTTCTGAAAATATAATAATAAGAAATATAATAATGCTATCTCAAAGTTAAACCATTACACCATTGCTCCTCAAAATTTCATTCCTCCATATCTACCCTTATGTTGTGTTATGTTATGTAGTGAATGTGGGTGGCAGAGAAGCCAAGCACTGCGACCGGAGGTCTATTGTACTTTCCCACGGAAATAAGGACAGATGGAGAGAAAGACTGAGAAAGTATGGTGGGAGAAGTGCAGGGGAAATGGGAGAACTCCGATAAAACCTGCCCAGCGCGGATCGTCCACCTTCACGAAACCTACATGAGATATCTACCCTTAAACTGCGATAATTTTGCCAATTCTTCTTATATTCTTTCCTCTTCTCCTCCGCCAACCGCTTCTCTTCCTCTGAATTCTTGGGCGGCGCCATTATTCCAGAACTTTTGTCATTTTGTTGAATTTATGTTGAATTATTGCTATAATTTCCTTATTATTATAAATGTGATTGCTGCGAATGCAAAAGGCGCAATTGTTGCGATTATTGTGATTGTTGCTGAGCTGTATTATAAACGTGATTGCTGCGAATGCAAAGAGCGCAATTGTTGTGATTATTGTGATTGTTGCGTTTATTATGATTGCTGTGATTGTTGCGCTAATGATACTTGTCCACAGACGGACAGACAAATAGGGATTATAAGACTTCTGATACTTGTATTAGAAGCCTAAAACAATGATATTTAATAATGGATATGAAATCTGTAATTTATATATATTAGTTAATTAATACGCTCAATTAGTTTGATATTGTACTGGTGTTTGTGGGGGATTCTTCGGGATCTCAAGACAACGAGTCAAGTTCTGGAACTGAACTGAATTAAATTTATTAAATGAAAAACATGGATTTTTATAGTATTTACAAAGCTTGATTAAATTGGCTAAGTAATTAAAAATATACGTAATGATTCGATAAAAACATAACGAATTTAAATTAATTAACTGATTTAACGGAAAAGAACTTAAAAATAAACAGAACATCAGTAATTAGGAAATGCAAAGGAATAAATAACGGTTAAGGATAAAAATGAAAACAGATACATAATTTCTATAAAATACTGATAAATAAAGGATTTCTAAAAATATTTAGAAACAAACTGTTACAATCTATATTACTAAAATCTTTTATTTCTCTGTCTGTCTGTCCGGCGCAATTTCCTTTGAGAATGGAAAATTGAAATAATTTCTTACAATGAAACGTCCGCGACGGCAATCGAACCTGCAACCTTCTGATTCGAAGTCAGACGTCTCATCCATTAGTCCATGGGGACTACAGCTCACTTCATGTTGTTTTTTGACTTATTTGTCCTTCCCCTTCCCCATCAATAATGAATGTATTAACCTTTTTTTTTTTAATCTCAAGATTGTTTATTTCCGATCCGTCTATTTATTTGTAATTCAAAAATGACAATTGGAACTATAATTGCCGAAAAGTTGTGGTATTTCAAATATAATATTCTTACTTAACTAAATTCTATGTGATATAGAAAAACAAGCACGTGCACACGGGCCTAGTATGATTAAAAATTCATTGGATTTCTGTAACATAATTAAACATTGTGAATTAAGTTATGATTTTTTTTAAATAAAATTTTTTTATAGTTAAATAATTTTCAACAATTATAAAAAAAATCCAAATAAAAAGTCAAAGTAGAATTTTCTATTCTATTTTTCACGCCATTAAAAAAAAATAAAGTTAAGCAAACAATATTTAAAGACAATATTTTAAGAGAAGTAGGCTTCAAGTTCTTTGCTTTTTTCCCTTGTCATAAAGAATTAGCGATTTATCTGTTTTCCAAGTCAATTTTTGTTTTTCCTTTTTTTTTCCACTGAAACATAGTCGTCGTATAGCGTGGAGGGGGAAAGGCTTTGTTTCCTAAGCAATCGTGTGTTTCAATTCGATTAGAGTTGGATTGATTCCCTTACGTAAGGAACTCGTTCCTCTTACGACGCTCGGTTCAAAAGCGCTTCTCGCAGCGAGTTTTTTCCTAAAACTATGTCGTGTTTTAGAAATCACAATACGTCCAAACAGGAAAGCAGCAGATTTGATTAAAGCTGGGAATGAATTAATTGGTCCTTAACTACTATCGGGACCCATTTTTTATAATCGATTTCTGGTGTTTTCTTTTCATTTATATATTTATTTTTTTAAAGCATAACATGTAGTTGTCATTATTTATGATACCGCTGGTCATTTCGAAATGGAAAGTATTTTTCTCCATAGTACAGTCGGACCTCTATTTAACGAAGTCGCTAAATCCCGAAAAAAAAGTTCGTTATATGGAAAATTCGTTAAATAGAGATTCACCTTTTAAAATTACTTTAAACTAAATAAGACAGATTTAAAATACATAAACATAAATAATTTTAAAAAAGTAATTATTTTAATGACATAAAGCATACATTACCACATGCGTACTTAAATTTTACTAATAAAATTTGTTAATTTTGTCTGAGTTTTTTTTTTTTTTTGAAAAAATGTTTTCGCTTATAGTATGTCTCGCATCTTTGCAATGCACCAAAAATCCCTTCAGTATTTTCTTCAAATTGTAATCCGAGTCGGATTCTTTCAAATGATTTTAGCATTTCATCACACGAAAGTTTTTTGATTTCTTCATAATGATCATTTCCATTTTCATCATCTTCATCTTCATTGCAATTCATTGCTGTATAGTTTTTATTTTTCACACTGTCCAAAATATCCGATTCAGTTAGTGGTTTCCGAGGTCTCAACTTCAAAATCAAGTGAAAGATAATCATCAATCAGCATATCATCGTTAATGTCTTCTTTCTCCCTTAGCTGTATCCTCGAAAAAGTTCGTTAAATAGAAAATGCACTTCGCTATTTGGAGGTTATTTTATGAATGTTCTTGGTTCCAAAGAAAAGTTCGCAAAATAGAGAAATTCGCAAAATAGAGGTTCGTTAAATAGAGGTCCGACTGTATTTCCAAACAAACATCCTGGAAAGGATCATACCTCAATTAATCTAACCTAGTGTTAATTAAAAGGATTTTTTTTCCGAAACGATATCAGGTAATACAAGTGCCATTTTTATTGCCATTTGGAGAGATTAATGATTTAAAATATACAACAGAAATCGATTATAAAAAATGGGTCCCGATAAGTATCATTTATTTCCAGTAAGTGTATTGTGCTTCTTAAATTCACTTGTCTG
>JAFIDM010000007.1:5777011-5792223 GCA_023159025.1 Thereuonema tuberculata
TTTTTATGATTTTACGACACCTAATCGATAAATAAATAAATATCATTAGTGTCTTTATATTATATATAAAATGTAGAACTCATGTAGAAGTTTCTCTTTTATCTGCTTCTATTCCATTTAGAATAAGTTGAATAATCTTTCCGAATCAACATTCAAATTTCATCATTGACTTTCGAAAAATAAGGTTATATCAGAACTTTTTACCAGATGGCGCTATATACTTCGGACACTCTACTGCATCTCCGTTAATTGAAGCAGCTGTTGCTGTCTGGTGAGTGGCGGTAAAACGACCCAACTTTTCGTCAAAAATTAGCCCCCTTAGCGATTGATTCCGCACCTAAGATTCATGTCATTTCATTAACACAATCTAACGATTCATTCTGCAAAGTTTCATTACAAACTGCGTTTATAAGGTTCGAGAGGTTCCCTTGTCAGTCGGAAACAGAATATCAAATAAGTCGATTGTCGACATAGTCTTATGAGTTTCCTAATCTTAATATTAAATCTTGTCTATCTTTTAAATCCTTAAAGTCATTTTGCCTCAATCAAATCTGCTTCTCAGAGATTACATGTTTATCTTCCAAGTATTGAAGTGCAAACAGAAATGTCTTGTGTTTCCACTTAATTATAATAAAGCAACTATTAGACTCTTGTAATGTTATCTATTGGAAAAGAGCACATTCTTTATAGGTAATTTTCCATATCACGATCTAAAGGAAGTTTGGAAGGCATAGAATTTTGCATCCGTTTTTTTAATAGTTTTTGGATATGTCTTTTGATGAATGTGGAAATTTCTTTTTTTGTGACGGTCTGCTTGAATTTTTAGATAGTATTTCAGAATTTCTAAGACAATGATCTGCACTTTTTCTGCTAATAACTGAGCAACATTATATTAAATCATCACTAATGTTACCTACAATGATAATATCATCGACATATACAGCTAAAAAAATCTATTACCTTTTCCCTATTATCTTTTAGTATAGATATTAGTCTGTGTTGCTTCTCGTGAAACGTCATTTAATAACATGGTATTTTACTTGCTATTCCATGCACGTGCAGATTGATTGAGTCCATATAAACTATCGGTTTATATTACTAGTTCCGGTTGAAGCTTATTTTTGTATCTTTTACGTTATAATTAGGTAATTAGTATATCCATTAGAAAATATTAGATAATTCTAATATATATCCATTTTCAAATTAAATTCTTATTAATTACTGACATTGTCTAAACCCAATTATTTTTAATAGCGTCAAAGTAGACACACTAAGATAAATTAGTGGATTATTATGCATTGTTAAACAGGATATAATTAATTGGTTTACTTTTAAAGCTTTTTAACACAATTTTTGGCACCTTTCACATATTATTAAAGAAGAATCCACTAGGAAGAAGTTTCAAATATATAAGTTTTATCGTCTCGTATCAGTGAGTATTCATTCCAACTTTGACCGCTACAAAAATTATTAGGACTCAAACTACATACTAATACTAATCGAATATGTTACAAACGAAGCAATACAACAGTAGAGACTATTTAATTCCTGAAATGTAGAAAATACATATCATTAAAAAAAACAATTAGGGACCACATACAAATTCAAAGAGATAGCGGATGATTTTTAAAAGGCTTCGTATCTAGGAAAATGTGAACTATTACATTTTATCGTTTTTAACTTACTATAAAATGCAAAAAAGTTCATAATCTATAAAATCGTTTTTGAAACAGCAATTAATAATTTAACTAAAAATAATATTAAAAACCTTCATTTCCTTAATTTTAAAGCCATAGACCAATATCCTGATATAAAATTTACATGATTAGGAACAAGACAAAAGAGGGATAAATAAGCAGGATAGTGGTCACATCTTAATGAAACCTTAATGGTACCGTTTCCGCTGTGCGGTCTCAGAAAATGTGGCCGAAAATTAAACATGTACAGCGACGTTTTGGTTTTGTGTATATTATGAAAACTTTTTATGTTGTGCTTTCCTCGTGAAAGAAGCAGATAATCCAAATTCAAGTGTTTCTATGAAAATCCTTAATTTCTCAAATGCTTCAAATACAACAATTCATTTGCTTTATGTCATTACTTCGCATTATATTATCATTCAACTATTTGTTTAATTTCTTTATATTTTAAAGATCCATTAACACTTGCTATTGGAATTTTGATTTCGATGACACCTATCATTCTTATTTTCGAAGCTTTGGGAACAATTGTGAGGCAAAATGGTACACTACCTTCCCTTCAATTTGCAAGATTCCTTGTAAGTGTTAATTATGGACTTACTTTTTTTTAAAATTAAATTTAAAATATATTATTACTTTTTAAACAGATTTTTATATAATTTTTAAATATTTTATGTGGAAAGAGAACATTTTTTATGCTTGGTTAAAAATTGTTTTTAATAATTGGTTAAAAATACTCCAAAATTTTCAGGTTGGAGGACAAATAATGCTAAAAATTATCACTGTAATAATAGTAAATTGTTAAAAAGTTTCGATTAATGATAATTCTTTTTTAACTTATCAAGAATTCATGAAATATCATAGCATTAAATAGGCTGTTGTAGTTAAAGGTATAAACCTTTTACTCTCGGAAATTATTCTTTTTATTTCAAGTTTCAGGGCTTAATGAAAAACCTACTAAAGATCTTTCAAGACAGTAAAATAAAACTTCTGATAATATAAAAACTTTTCCGAATCGAAAAGGTGTTTAATTATAGATTATTATTTCTTCTTATAAGTTTTAAGAAGAAATTTTGCTAATTATTTCAACTAAAAGTAATGTAACCTTTTTTATCCTTTTAAGAGAGTACGGTTTCGATTTTGTATCAAACATCTTTTTATCTTGGTATGATTAAGATTTATTTCTAATTTCTCTGTTATAAAAGATTTATGTTTTTGTATCAAATTTCGAGTTCTATTAATTTACCACTTTTAAAATAAAGAAGATTGGACAAGATTTAAATTTAAAACTTATGGGAAAGTTGTATAAATTGTACCATTTTTCATGTATAATTTTTAAAAATTTTAATGATGTGTTTCAAAGTTATTTTAAAAGTAGAATCTTAATCTCTATGAAGTTAGGAAATGTATCCAATGAAATAAAGGTTTGAGTAAGTTACCACAAAATCTACAGGGTCAGTTTTCTAGAAGTCTGCAATCGATACAGATTAAGGAAATGGTTTCCTAAGTAGTAGTGGTGAGTTGTGTCACATATATTCTTACTCAGACTACACAATACTGTTTGTCCACCACAACTTGAGCCTTAGCCACGCCTCTTCAAACGGAGAAGACATTTCACATTAGGGGTGAGGGTTGTAAAAGAAAAATTTGGGGAAAAAAAACAAGATTAGGAAATTTTTTTAAAAAATATTTACTATTAAAGAAAAAAATTATTTATAAAATAATTATGAATAACATTTATAATTTGAGAATATTGAGTATATTTAACTATATTGCCAGTGGTCTTAATTTGTATATTTGTAAATGTTTTGAGGATCTTTACGGGATTGTTTTTAAACAAGCTTTTTTTTTTGATTGATGATTACATTTATTTCTGGCAAAAAGTCAAGAATTAGTGTTTGTAATTTCGTTAAAAACAGTTACGATCTTTCATTATTAAAAATTTAAATCATCACCTGCAATATTGTTGTTTATTCTAACAATTTTATTTTGGTGTTTTGATTGACTATTATTATTACAAACAATATTATATTATTTTAGTTTTGTTTTCATTTCCATTATATCAAAACTTGCATTGTAATTCATGCAGTTATTATTATTATTGTCAATCTAATTCTATTTTTAATATTTTAGTACAAGTGCCAATGTTCTTAATTTGGATATTTGTAAATGTTCTGTGGAACTTTACGGAATTGTTTTTAAACAAGTTTTGCTTTTTTTTTTAACTTTTTTTGTTAGTAAATTGTTAAATAAAACATTATTACCATGAAGTGTATATATTTATTACTTACATTAATTAATATAATTTATATATAATTACGATTTTTCATAATTTAAATGAATAAGAAATAGTATAAATATAACAGTTCTTAAACAGCAAATCAGTTTTATACATCGTTACAGTTAAAATATAGCCTAGTTATTGTTATATGTAAGAAAAATAGATATATAATGTCGTATTTTATATCATCAATTCCTCTGTTATAACCAAGAAACAAAATCTGTGCATTTCCCCTGAAAATGGAAAACTATCACACTGACCCCTCAAATGACTTCTTGAACTCTTCGCCTACCACGTGACATAGGCGTGGCTAAGGCTCAAGTTGTGGTGGACAAACAGTAGCTTCACTTGCAGTAGGCACAACAGAACGTTTTCAATGATTTTCTCACTCCTGCACATTTTTAATGAACTCATATTTTCCAGGTTAGACAATTAATCATCTCATCTGCGCTATCAGTCATTTCAGAGTATCAGTCATCGAGTTGTATCTTAAATGGTTCTGTATTCTGTATTCTGTATACTGTAAGCATCTTTCTTTTCATTGTTTTACTCTTGGAGGTCATGAGAGCATTATTATTGGGAGTACTGGTCACCCCACATGATCTCTGACAACTCTGGGCTCGCGTCTGGTGCTTTGGAGAAAGTTTTAGCAAAAGCCTAATGTTTTCAATAATGCCATTGAGAGTCCTGAAACACCAGAATAAAAAACATAAGCTACTTTATCAAATTAAAAATGATTTTTTTTCCTGCCATTGGCAGGATTTGCAAGATTTAGTTTTTAACCTGTAACCTTGACTTGCACATCTGAAACAACTGCTTCCATCCGAAGGATGGTATCTGATGTCTCCTTCAGGTGGATCTTCAGTTTTTCCGGATTGTTGAAGATCTTCTTCGGATGGACCTTCTTTCAGAACACTGTAATAAATGTACATAAAATTGTTCACGTCTGTCGACAGATTTGTCACCCGTTGATCTAAAGCCACTAATGGCTGTGGGAACTCTTATTGCTCTGCCTTAACCTTTACATGGCAGCTGAGACACTTGAAAGAAACTTATAATTTGACTAGAATATAAACTTTTTTCTACGGCCTGATTGTAACGTCTACTGGTACATTTTAGGAAATAGAAGTCGGTACAATTTAGGCAAACTCGCCATTTTTCCTTGAAGCTAAATCAATACAACCTCCACTCAAAAATTTCGTGAGAAGTAGAACAAAGTAATACAATTTCAAATCGTATATAGCTTGATTTGTTTTCATTTAATTTTCAGAGCTACGTAATGAAAAATTTATATTTAAACGATGAAAAACCAACTTTCCTCCGTCAATTCGCCAAACCTGCTACTATAATCATCACCCCTCATAAAATGAAATACTTCATGATGAGTATGCATACTTCAAGACGTGCAAATTGGATAGCACTATTTGTCTATGCTATATATTTTCAAAAGGGGTACGATTTAGGCGTTGGTGTAACAGCCCACATTAACCCCCTCCGCCAAACTCAACCTTTTTTTTGGGCTAGCCCAAAATATATTCCTATGTATATAAAAAGCCCATGCTATATTGTATCCCGGAGTATATTTTCAGCTAACCCAGACTGTTTCTCTTTAGTCCAGATTAGACCCTCTTGTGTTTTCATAAATAAGTCTGTATTTCAATATCCAGAATTTTTTTCCATCATAATTTAAATATTTTGGGATAGACCAGACTTATATCTTGATAATGTATCAGTGCACTTAAATGTTTAATGTAACTAGTGTTTATATACAGTAAAACCTCGTTAAGTCGTCACCCGGATAAGTCGTCACTCCGCTTAAGTCGTCGTTTTCCTTTGGTCCTGAGAAGGTCTCATAGACAATAATGTAAAATAACCCTCTTTTACTCGTCACCAAATTTAATTCTACTCCGGATAACTCGTCACCCTCAAAATGGCGAAAAGCATCTTTATTATCTTTACGAAAGTATAAAAAAATGCTTGTAAAGGACATGATAAAAGCCTTGGATAGGAACAAAAAGCTTCGGTTTTAGATACGATTAACTATATGCACAAAAGTTGGAGTTTCATTTCATTACAAAGTGTTTCGAATTGTTACCAGTAATCAGCACCTTCATCAATCAACACTGTTGGATTATTTTAATGCCAGTAAAAGAAAATAAAATGTGTTTTTTTTTATTTTCCACTCATTCATTTGCATGTATTGATTTCTGAAAATCTTGTTTTTCTCACCGAATCCTACAGCAATTCATAAAAATATTGCATTTCAGTGTTTTTTTGTTCAAAAATGCCTACTCCGCTGAAGTCGTCAAAAATGTTCGGTCCCTTGAGTGACGACTTAACGAGGTTTTACTGTATATGTTTTCTGAGCTGATCCTTCATAGCAGTCCTTCATAGCAATTGATAAGTTTGCAATAGCATTTAAGAGATTAAAGTTGTATTTCACTTTATAAGATTGTGTCAATTGCGGGAGAAATAAAATCAAACTTTAGTATCGGAGTGTTTTTAATTTAAATTTAAATTAGTTTAACTAAAACATTCAGTTTAAAACAGAACTCTCATAGGGCTGGTTTCTGAGTGCCTGTGTATGTGGGGGGAGTTTATTCTGGATTTGATTTAATCTAATCCAGTTTTATATCCTGAATATATTCTGGACTAATCCAGTTTATATCGCGGGGTATAAAGCAAGCTAGTCCACTTTAATTCCAGAGATAGTTTGGGGAGAGGATATATTTTGGGATGTTACACCAGTACAAATTACGAAAAATTCCCCTATCACTATTTAAATGTTTGCTTTAAGCCATCTTCCTGCAAATTATAACAAAGCTTAGAAAGTACTTACACTGTTTTTAAGTTTCTTTTATATAACAACCAAATAATTTCGGTTTATAATATCGTTATCATTATCTTCACATTGTAAATTATCTTGAAATATCAATTATTTCTCTGATATTTTCATAGTAGCTTCATAAAATGAAGTTTTCTACTGATTATGGCTTAATTTTTAATTGACTTTTTTGATCATTGAATTGATAAAAAACTATCAGTTAAATTTAATGTACTTCAAGATTATCTACTAACTATTTTGTAAAATAACATCTCGAACAAAATGCAAAAACTAATTTCTTTTTTCTTCTTATTTAGCGAAAGAATGCAAGCTCACGGAACTTCGTAAGTCTATACCTAATGCCTATTTTAGAAATTGCAAAGAAAGGTCTCTTCCCATGCACGAAATCACAGTTGAATGTAAAGAAGGATATATTCTTCAAAAAGGTCCAAGCATTGTTAGATGTCATTTTGACGGGAAATGGTCCCATACACCTGAATGCAGGCCAGGATGTCTGAAACCAAAAGTTTCTAATAATTCATATCTTCTCAGTCCGAAGGAAAAATATGAAGTAGGAGAAAAGGCGGAAATTTGGTGTAATAAGAACTTCATTTCTTTGGGGAATTATCCAATCACTTCTATTGTTGTCTCTTGTCTTAATACAGGTTTCTGGTCCGATTCTCTTCCGGAGTGTTTGCCAGTGAAAGATTTATTTTATCATTATGATTTTACAAAGAATAAATATTATAAGAAGAGAATTGCTGTTGGTGATAATATAACCTTACAAGTTTGTAAATTAGAAAATCCTTCCTATGAAGGTTTAGATAAGAGTATTTCTTGGTTAAAAGACCAAGTGGAATTTACAGGCCTTCAGGGAGGACAGACATTCCTAAATCAAACAGATTTTAAACTCCAGTTTTTCAATTTTTCAATGGAAGATGAAGGTATTTATTCATGTATAATAAAAGATAAAAAAACCTCATCTGTTTTAGATTTCTGTTTGTATCAACTTCAAGTTTCAAATGAGTGTCCTCAGGAATCTCTGGAGCATTCGGTTTCATTAAATTTACATGAAGGAACGAATCAGATCGTTACTTGTTCAACAAGCACGACTATTTACAAAGTTATTTGGTTTAAAGATGAGAGGCGGATTTGGGGAGATAATAATCATATTCCAATGCCGGATGGCTCATTGTACTTTCGCAATATCTCAGTATTAGATGAAGGTAAATATGTATGCACCTATAAAGATCTTCAATCTTCTTGTGAGAGGAAATCGGAAATCACTGTTACCATTATCCGGAAAATGATTTGTGGAAGACTGGATGAAGATTACTCCACAAAATTATCACGTCCTTGGTTAGCTACTTTATGGAATGAAGGTGAACTGATGCCATTTTGTTACGCAACACTTATAGATTCAGCTTGGCTTGTAACATCAGCTACTTGTCTGTCCGGATTTCAGAGAAAGCAACAACCTGATTTTCTTGTAAAATTAGGAGCAACTTTAGATTCCCTCGAAAGTACATCAATTTACGAAGTTTTAACAGTAAGAATGCATCCTAAATATTCCAAGAGGCATCGCTTGTACGATATTGGTCTCATAAAACTTAAAGATAATGTCATTTACACAAACGATATTTACCCCATCTGTTATTTGGGAAGTAATCTTCATGAGGAAAATTCGTGCATTGAATTCCAATCTGGCACAATTACTGGATGGGGGCCTTTAGAATCTGTTAGAGAAATTAGCAAAGTGAAATTGAGCAGTGAAATGTTGAACATTGTTTATAGCACTGAATGCAATTATTTTATTCGAAGTAAATTGCCTGACTATATATTTTGTGCCAAAGGAATGGATGGTGTGCAGGATTTCGCAGGAGACAGTGGTTCTTCCTTTGAAATAAAGTGGAAGAATCATTGGTATTTATGGGGAGTAATGAGCTGGGGAGACAGAATCACTGAAGTTGGAGATTTTGATTATTTTACTAAAATGATTTACTTTGAAGATTGGGTTCAATCCATTATTGAATCTTAAAAAGTACTGATCCAGACAACAGGATGGAGAACCTTCTCACAATTTTTTTTAATACTGCATTAAGAACTTATCGTCACATTTTCTAAATTTCATGTATTGTTTGCGTTAACACTATGAAATAAGAGGTATTAGCATCCGTCTCAATAATTTCCAAATTGCAATTTTAATGGAGAAATAAATTTTGTAGTCTGATCATTTTTACTTGGAAATAAATATGAGAAAATATTTTTGAACTTGTTTGTTTGTTGATATTTCTTTCTTAGTTTGTTTGCATTTTTTGCATAAACATTAATAGAAAATCATAACTAAACAAATTTATATAGACTTCTTTGTAAAGTTATTAAATTGGAAATACTTAGATGTTGTGTCCTTTAAGATAGGCAAAGATATTTCCTAGGAATATGTAAGTTTTAAAAAATGCAGCGTTTCAACGTCGATAGCATAAAAAATAATAATAATTTTATTAAGCGCGTTATTACCGTTTAATAACTGTCTCTCTTTCAAAATTGATGCTTGTATGCGGATCCGGATTCAATCCTCGATCTCGCTGGAAGTCGGGAATGTTTCTGCGGTGAACTTTCCGCCAGACGGATCCTAGGGTCCGTCCCCTCTGTAGAATGGGCACCAGTTTTCTTTCCCGGGGATATAGATGGGTGAGTGTTGGTTTGACTCCCCGACCTCATCTCAGTTTCCGGGTGTGTGTGTGTGGGGGGGGGGGGTCATTGATACGTTGGGAGGCTATCTCCTGAGCCCCCTAGGGCCATTTGGGCTCCCTGTCGGATGTACAAATCCTTGTTGTACCATACTTGTTGAAAATTTTGATATCAACTATTTTTTTTTTTTTTTTTAGTTTCATGATTCTCAAATTAACTGTGGAACTATGGAACTCAAAAAATTTTGATGAAGCAATTTACATAGTACATCATACTGTTAATAAATATCCTATACGGCCGTTAATATATTTTTTTTTAATATTTTCAATAAATATCACAGCTTAATTAAAACTACAAGCCGGAGTGACATGCATCGTATCTTATTGGAACCTAATGAAATATCCCATCATAATTCGATACCCCAAAGAAAACATTGTAACTCAATTTCAGAAATTTTCAGGAAATCAATACAAGCTTAAAAATCTACCAAAAATTACGATAAGACTCCCTAAGTATGTTCATAGTATGCAACTATTACAAGGAATGTGGTTGCCGTTGGATTATTCAAGGATATCAAGGTTATCGTCAGTTAAACATCGTAACACAAATCTATTACAGTTTGAGTTACAGTGTTTTTCATTGGGGATATCAAATTTAAATGGATAGTAATAGGAACAAGTCAAAAAAGAGACAAAAAAACAGGATATGGGTCGCCACCTTAATGAAATCTTAATGGAACCGTTTTCCTCTCCGCGGTCATTTACTGTCTCAGAAAATGTGGTCGAAAATTAAACATGTACAGCGACGTTTTGATTTTGTGGACACTATCAGAACTTTTTATGTCGTGCTTTCCTCGTGAAAAAAGCAGATAATCCAAATTCAAATGTTTCATTATTCCTAAGATTCTGGTAATTTCGCATCAGCATTAACTGTTTTCGCGTTCCAAGTCGACTGTGCTCTCCCAGACAAAATTTCTCTCTAAGTCGTCCATTTAAAGGTGGGATTCCATTGCCGGCGCTGGACGCCCAGCAGTCGGCGAAGTTGCAGTTTCCCTTTAGGCTACAAGAATGAGGTCAGCGCGAACAACACCGAAGGTGTTGCTATTGAAGCGGTTGAAACAGCTTTTCAACAGCGTCGCTTTAGCCCAAGGCAAGGAGGGTGACATGTTTTTCCCCCGTTTTTCAATCGCAATGGATTGATGGCGACAATATTTTTCTTGCGAAAATTGGAAATAGGAAAATTGGAAAAAAAATCTCAAAGAGGATGAATGAAACTTAAAAAAATGATGATATTATTTTTATTCTTGCGCTACCTCCAAAAATAAAAAAAAATTCACGCAATAGAAATTGTCTTTTTTTTAAAAAAAAATGTGGCTTTCTTTATGTGACTTCCCAATAGCAATTATATTTCGTTGGAAAGGAAGGAAATTTAATTTTAATTGAAAACGTTACATTAAAACTTTATTTCTAATGAAATTTATAAAAACACATACTAAAAAGCTAATATTTTAAAATATATTTCATCCAAGCTACCATGAAATAATTTTATAATCTTCATTACAACAGTTCTTTTTAAGTATTTAGGTTTTCCTTGAATATTCCAGTATGATTCTATTTCTCAGATTTAACTTGAAATTAATTTGTAAAAAAATTGAAAGTTTTATTATAATATTCCATTATAACACTAAAAAAAAAAATCAATTTCTCAAACATAAATTCGTATCATAATGAAATTGTCCTGAATATTAACTTAAAAGTCAAACATATTTTCGAAACAATAAGTTTAAAGAAATTACATAATAATATATGATTTATATCAATAAATTCAATAAAATAACCTGTATTTTAATTGAAGTTCCTTATTTTTATAAATTTCTGTAATAAGTGTCAACTTGTATTTACTTTGTTTTCAAAAAAAGAATTCAAAACACGATTTATTTCGATATTTTGGCTATGTTCAGCTACACAAACTAGAACCAGAAGTCGTGAGAAGTCGGCCTACACTGGTCCCCCTTCCAGTCGCCCGGCTTCTCTTCTTTCCGGTTGGGAGAAGCACGGCTTTACTACCGTCATTTACAACAAAAACCTGCCGTCCCTATTGTAAATTCAAGGCCGCTGGCTGAAAAGCTGGGCGAACACGTAGTAACATGCGACAATGCTGGACAATATTGCTCATTTTTATTGCTGACAACCGTTATCATGCGCGAACACACAGTTGTTGCTACGTGTTCGCCCAGCAAAATGGGCAATATTGGGCAACATTGTTCATTTTTATTGCTGGAAACGGTTGTCAGCAATAAAAATGAGCAATATTGTCCAGCAATATTGCCGCTTGTTGCTACGTGTTCGCCCAGCTTAAGGGGTGGAGAGGGCTGTAATTGAGGTCAGAGAAGTCGACTGCCAGCGCCGTCAATGGAAACGCACCTTAAAAAACGATAAATTAAAATGACATAATTCTTATTAGGTTGCATTTGACAATGAAAGCTATTAATTAGAAACTATATTGTTATTTAAAATGATATTATATTGTTTTGAATTGCATTCTGTTTTAAAATTTCATTGTATAACATTGTATTCTCACCATTAATTCTTTCAAAGTTCCTTTTTTTTGCTTGTAAACTTTTATGATACGAAGACACAATAAACTAGCATAAAGTAACTTCAATGGGATTGTCATTACATGGAAGCATTTGTCATTACATGGGTATCATATATTACGCTTCATTTTTATGAAGTACCTCTTTCTTCTTCCGATTAAATGACTTTGTATATATTTCAAAAAATTTCAAACACAATCCTTTTGAAATTGTTTGATAAATTTCTTATTTTGTCGTTTTCTTTTCACAAGGAAATCCGAATATGAGATTAAGCGATTATTGAAATGGAAGTATTGGTAATTCAGAAAAGAAAGGTTCACCAAGGCTGAAAACGACTTGAACGATAGAAATTTTAATTATTACAGAAATCATAAAAATTTGGGATGACATTGTAAATTTCTTCAATCTTTACAGGATAAGATTTCCGGAAATTTTACATTATATATATATTTCCTGAAAGTTTACATGACATATATTTCCTGAAAGTTTACATGACAATAATAATAAAGAAATTTAACGTGATGGAGGAATATTTGAATAAGAAAAAGAAAACAGCACCTGAACAAAAGACGGTGGCTTCCACTAACTAGGTCTTGCCTTTCTGATTTGGTTAAGGGAAGGCGAGGATTGGGCTGATGAGTCCGTAGAAGGACGAAACGGCCGTTCCCAATTCCTTCCCGTAATCTAAAATCAGAAAGGCAATTTCTTCTTTTGTTCAGGTGCTGTTTTCTTTTTCTTATTCAAATATTCCTGCAGCACGTTAAATTTCTTTATTATTATTATGTTTTCTTTTTGAACCTTCTGTTTTTCATTTCCCTTCAGCCTACTAATTCGTAGGAGAAGGTTTGTGCTAGCGTCGAGAGACGCAACAATTTGTTTTCTTGCTTTTTGTTGTTTGAGGGGTCACTGCCAGATTGATGGTGGCTTACACTAACTAGGTCTTGCCTTTCTGATTTGGTTAAGGGAAGGCGAGGATTAAGCTGATGAGTCCGTAGAAGGATGAAACGGCTGTTCCCAATTCCTTCCCGTAATCTAAAATCAGAAAGGGTATTTCTTCTTTTGTTCAGGTGCTGTTTTTTTCTTATTTACATGACTTATATTTCCTGAAATTTTACACGACAATCAGGCAATCAAAAAAAAAATATTTATAAAATACTGAAATATTTTTAGCTCGCGCTTAATTTTCTGTTGATATCCTGTAAATGTTTCCAACTAACAATGTGAACTTAATTCACATTCCAAAAAATTAATGAAAAATACAATCTTTATGAAAATTTCCAATAAATTTCTAAATCTATTTTGCAATTTTATTTTTACAAAGAATAAAATATGAAAATTTATAATTTAAAATTGAAGGATTTTAAATTTGGGAAAAGATAAGTTTTAAATTCGAAAAATTCGAATGCTGTTTGAAATTCTATTAGAGATATATTTTGTGAAATTCAGTATTAATGATTATAGACATGAAAATTTTACACTTTGGAGAAATATAAAAGCTGAAATGTTAATAAAAACAATGAAAAAACTTCCTTTTTTTTCTTTATTTTTTTTCTTTATTTTAAAAGTCATATAGAAGTTATTTTGAGAATCAAATTTATATTCTTATCAAAAATCTGAAAAAGCATTCATATAGGCTACATCAAAAGTGGAATCGTTAGGCTGACCTTAAGAGAAAATAAGAGAATAAATAATTTTAAAATAAATCTATTGGATAACTTGTATTTCGTTAGATGTATTTTATTGTAAAATAAGAAAATGAATATTTTTGAAATAAATAAATAAAAATAGCATTATACCTAAGTGGCGTTCAAGTTCATGCGGTGGCCTAATACTACTTGGGTAATATATGCTTCATAAAATTCGAATCCCAAGGCTGGCATGAATGTTTCCTTTTTTATTTTGCTCGGTTTGTCTTTTTCTCCTCATTCGTTTCTGATCGTTCTTTCTTACATATTCTTTGGATGTGTAAATACCATTCGCAATAAAAAATTTATTCATTCATTCTAAGATCATGAAACTTAAGCCTGTCTTCAAATCGTAACTTAACACAGGCCCGGCCCAAGGAGGGTGGGGGCCACAAGCTAGCTTAAATTGCACCCCCCCCCCCTCTTTCTTCCTGATAATGTCCTGATCATGGCATATTTTTTTTTGATTATCTACAGCTCCTTAGTCTTGGGCTTTGTTAGAGCAAGCCGAATTTTAAACAAAGAAAAAAAAAAAACATAATATTTCTATGGCTGACCGAATGGAATTTGATATTACAGCAAACAATAACGAAAAAAAAAAACATCAACCAGCCAGGGCCCCCCCTCCAGGCGCGGGGCCTCAGGCGACAGCTTAGATTCGCTCCCCCTCCCTCCACTCGGGTAGGCCCTGCTTAATAGAAAGCGAAAAACAAATCATTTGGTTATAATATAGTGTATATATACACACAGAGACATATCACTGCAAATTCGGTGCTGTAATTTATGTTGCAATGGTTTGAAGCTGTGAAGAAATTAGGGCGATTGGCTGAGTCAATAACACAAAGGGACAATTGAAGGGCTTGGGGCAACAAACGTGTATCCACCATTTTTAAGATTTCGAGTTTTCTACTGCAGCAAATGTGTAAACACCATTTCTATACATTTAGTTCAGTTTGGTGGCGCTACATGTCGCCAGTGGTTCTATCTGGCTGCTATGCGGTTTGGTGTAAGCGCCAATCCGCTTATATTCTAGTGCAAGAAACGTGTATACGACGTTGGCAAACAAGAAGGCTGCCTATGAACGCCCGAAACGTGCTGTGAAGAAAAGATTGGTGGAACCAGAAGGTAAAGTTTTTCTCAAACTTAGCAAGAATGGGAACTTCACAAAAGGAGAGCTGAGAATGCTTTCAAACACAGGAAGGCAGACGGAGAAAAGACCAAAAAAAAACGACATGAAAGTCCTAGCATTTGATCTACAGCAAGCATTGCCAAGTCCATCCATCTCAACCAGCATTGTAATCTACAAAATATCTAAAAACACTAAATTGGTGGATACACGTTTGTTGCTCCAAGCCTTCAATTAAAGTAAGGCTATAACAGGCTATAACAATAACAGGCTATTGGCGGTGTGCACCAAACTTCAGTTAACTTGAAGGAC
>JAFIDM010000007.1:5797223-5814819 GCA_023159025.1 Thereuonema tuberculata
CAAACAAAAATTAATATTAAGAGTAAATTAAAAGATTAATTTATTTGGAGTAAAATAAATCACATCGTTCTGTGTTAGTGAATTAAGAATTATAATTATGGGTCAGTCCCATTACTAACCCGGACCCCAGTGGAAATGGAAATAGCCGCCAGGTTAAGCATATGACGTCAGGCAAGAACATGTGAACTGTCAGAACTCGGAAGAGAGAATTGTGTATCGCCGCACATAGGGGTATTTGACTAATCTAGCGGGACAAAATTATTTATCGTTCTCAATCGTTTGGAAATTAATCAGTTACTCATTTTTTTATATCTATTTTGTATCTGCTTGAAATGCATTCAAGACAAGGGCGAATATAAAAAGGGGGGGGGGGCAAACCTTCCCCCCCCCCCCGAAATAATGAATATAAAGAAGAAAAAAAATAGGTAAAAGCAAAAGCAAGGGGGAAAGAAAAACATAGTTCTTTTAAGTAAAATTTATTTAATAATTACACCTGTGAAATCCTTAATTATTTTTTGTTTTACGTTACTTTGGCGTTTTTCTGCAGCAATGTTTCGGCATTTTTTTAATGATAACCAAGGATTGTTGGTGTCGAAACCATTCCCCGATTCCGGGTAGGGGTCATATGACTATACGAACGAAGATTAATTTTGGAAAAAAAAAATCCTAGAAATATTTGATAGCTCGGTTAAAGCGGAAACTCGGATAATGGGGGTTCGGATAATCGGGGTTTTTTTGCATCTGTATTACAGTCTACTCTAATGACGAAATTTTGCCTATGTAAACGAAATGTTTATTTCTGACTTCTGCCGCTTCTTCAGACCATTTTTTTTTTTGGCAAAAGGGCATTCTCTATTATTACAGAACCATTTATTAAAATTTTCTGCATGGTAGGCGTCATATTATGCCTACCATACAGTGCAACCTAAAGTTTAGCAGTCTCTCTGGTATATTGCTGAAATTTTTGTACATCCATTTTGTATCCGCTTGAAATGCATTCAAGACAAGGGCTAATATAAGGGGAGGGGGGCAAGGCGCCCCCCCGAAATAATGAATGTAAATAAAAACAATAAGTACCGTAATCTGAATTATTTTAAAGAATCGTGCATTTATGCAATAATGAATTCAGCATTCAGGGCAAATTACCCAGGATATCAGGGCAAAACTGATATAAAGTATCATTACTTAACCTAACCTTGCATTAATCTTGCCCCCCCCCCCCACACACACACACACAAATGTATATTCTATATTCGCCACTGATTGAAGAATCACTTTGATTTTTTTTGAAGAAAGTAACATCCAGGCCTTTTATTTCAGCTGTTAACTCAGGATCTTCAAAAAATCTTTGTCTTGTATTCCCGTCATTAGTGTTCCCGAATCCAGATTTTTGAAATTTGAAATCGCTCTACCTGAAGGAATAGGATGTAGTAGGAACCAATTTTTACATTTTTACAAAGTAGAATTCTTATATTTTAAGAATATATAAGAATCATAGCCGGGCAATGCCGGGCACTAAAACAAAAAGGCTCCTAAAACTATTGTTGTCGCGAAAAATAACGGAATTTGGAAGCCTTTTTTAAAAGCGCAAAAAAAAAAATGGTGTGGAAATTTATAATATTTTGACTATAAAAAAAAAAGTCACTTACCAGCAGTTTCAGAATCCATAACTAAAATTTCTTTTTTCACAACAGAAATTAAAAAAAAAAATTATTAAATTTTGAGTTGTAAAGCACAAATATCGAGAACCGACAACCACTGAGAGCAATGCCTGACTTTCGACTGACCCTGTCCTCTGTAAGTTGGGATGGGTGAACTTAAAACAATGGGGTTGGGTTTACTAACTATCTGGCTTTCTAGGAACCTATTTTTTTTTACCTGAGTGCAATTCTGAAAATTCGACTTTTGGCCAGCTAAATGTAACGAATACCCCACTGTGCGCCGTTTGTACGAGACACAAGTGATGCGGCGACTTTAAATTAGACAAATTGCTCCGATTAGAACTACAGGATTTTGCGTAAGGATTCTAGGACAGAATTCAGAAGGAACCAACAGCTAAGGTAACGCTGGATACAGGACAATTAAGGGAAGGAAACTTAATCTGACTGAACGCAAAAACTGTAAGTGACGAAATTATTTATTTCCTATTTTGGATTGGGAAAAGACTAAAAGAAGAAACGGTCTGTGTGAACGTAATTTAGTCGACGGAAGGGAATAATTTCAACGTGTGTGTTAACATTGAATTGTTAAAGAAAAATTACTAGAAGATTATTAATGTGAATCAACAATAAATTATTCGAAGCGTGAATAATTTTATTAGTGAACATTAAAGAAATTAATCAGCGAATTAGCCAAAGTCAGCCTAATTCAAGTTAATGATGAGTAAAGTTTCAAGTCTAAGTGACGGAGTGAACTTTAAGTTTGTGCATTCTAGTAAATGGAAAGAAAACATTATTGTGCGCATTAAGCAGTAATAATTCTAGGAATTATAATTCTAGGAATTATTGAAAGTATAAGAATTGAGCCAATATCATTTAGTAAGGAATTATTAATTCATACAAGTGAAAAACTATTAGTTTATCGAAGTGAACTTTAGTGTTCACACAGGTGAAAGGTCATTGACGTATTCAAGTGAACTTTAGTTAAGCATACAAGTGAAAAACATTAAATCGAAGCAGCAAACTTTAAAGGTCCAATAGTGAAAATTAATTTGGAAGTTATATCTGCTCTGCTGGAACTCTTATAAATACAGTAAAACCCCGTTATTACGCTCCCGCTTATAGCACTATCCCGTTCTTTACGCTCCTTTCGTACGGTCCCTGGAATTTTCTATGCAACTCTGTATACTTTTACCCTCTTATAACGCTTCAAATCCCGCTTGTAGCGCTTTTTTTATATCGGAAATTTTGTATCGAAAAGAAATATAACACTGTAAAGATTCTTTTCTTTCCCTGGCAATGGATAACGTTCTCGTTTAATATTTTGCATCAATAACCAGCATTTCTGAAGTAGAAATGAAAAAATTCTAAAAGAATTTGATATTAATATCTGGAATTGTTTTCTCTTCTATGCCTTCAATCTCAAGGAAAGCATTTGCACTTCATGTGTCTTTAATGATCCTACATTCTGGCATCCAGTTTTTATAATGTTGTTAAAAATGTTGTGATGGTGGGGGTGGTGGAACCGTTTCTCATCTTTTCTCGGAGCTTCTCCGTCGTGACATTGAAACCCAACGGTGTAGAATTCTGTGTTTAAGAATCTGAAAAAAATTTCCATCATTTACGTGGGCCGTTATGGAAGTAATGGTAACTATTTTTTTTTATCTTCCAAACATGCGGCATCACTGCAATTCCAGAATACACGTTTGAAAGCTTGTTGGATATGTTTCTGAATACCATCACTGATGTGGTCAATGAAGGAATATCATTAGGGACAAATGGAAAATACGTCTTTGGGAAATCATCGTTTAATAAGGCAATGCAGTGTAGCCAAGGAAGGCTTTCAAACGTATATTCTAGGATTGTAATGTTGCCGCATGTTTGGCAGATAAAAAAAAAAAAAAATAGATACCTTGACTTCCATAACGGCCCACGTATGAGGACTTGAAAATACTAAAACCAGTCCAAAATTGATTACTATTCTTGAGATAGTTTAGGATAAGTGATTTAGATAGAAATATTAAAAAATATATAGTAAGACTCTTAAGGGATTTAAGGTTAAGCATATCCCGCTTATAGCACTATCCCGTTCTTTACGCTCCTTTTTATATGGTCCCTGGAATTTTCTATATATCTCTGTATACTTTTACCCTCTTATAACTCTTCAAATCCCGCTTGTAGCGCTTTTTTATATCGGAAATTTTGTATCAAAAAGAAATGTAACACTGTAAAGATTCTTTTCTTTCCCTGGTAGGAGGGAATCTTTGAACTCTTTGAAGTGCGGGTCTGTGATACAGTTGTGCAAAATGTCGAAGCGGAAATCCCTTTCTGTAAGTGAAACATTGGAAATTCTCCATAAGTACGACGAGAATTCTACACTAAATCAGAAGGTTTTCGCAGAATCTAAGAATTCCCTCATCCAGTCTGAGAACAATAATAAAAAATAAGAATGGAATTACCAATGCAGCGAAGGGTGGTTGCAAACGTAAAAAAGTAAAGTGTGGAAAATATGAAGATGCCGAGGAAATTCTAATTGAATGGATTCATCAGTCCCGTGATGCATCAGTGCCATTAAGTGGCCCAATCATTCAAGAAAAGGTGCGTGAAATAGCGGGCACTGCACTAAATCTGCTCCGAAAATATATAAGTGTTGCTCCTAGTGGTGTATCAATTGATGCTAATAGTTACTTGAACCGCATTGAAAATGTCATAATTCATAACAGTAGCACACACACACGGCAAACCACAATCAAAGATTTTTTTTAATAGGAAATAAGCTCACATTTGCACTATATCTATTGCAGAATCAAGTATCTTTCCTGTAAAATGGTGTCTAAATGTTTCCCCATCTCATAAATCATTTCCCATCTATAGCGCTATCCCGCTTATTACGCTTGTAGTTCATGGTCCCTTGACGAGCGTAATAACGGGGTTTTACTGTATGGTTATTGAAAGTAAGCAACTGTAAGTATTTTAATAAAAAAAAATACCCTAGTCGCTTCATCTTTTCAAGATCTAAAGAAAATCAGCTGTTTCGAGTTTAAGAGGTGGTCTTCAGTTACGATTACTCAGTATTCTTGAAAGTTTTGAAGCTGACATTCCAACTAATTTCTGTCTGTATCTTCAGTTTAATAAATTTACAGTAAGTAAAGAAAGGTGAGTTTTCAATTAATTTTTATGTTTCCATTGCATTTTAGAATATGTAAATGCAAACGGATGATAATAATTTACGGGGGGGGGGAGAGATTTGAGACCTATTATATGAAATACCTGACATCCATGGGTTAGCTCTATTTAAAATTCATTATTTACTTCAGGTTACATTTTAAAATCACTATTTATAAGAAAATATTAGATAAATTCCGAATATTAAAATGTGTCTAACCGTGACCGCTCGGAGTTCGAAACTTTTACTTAGCTTTGTGCGTTCCTTGGTTCTTAAATCAAGTTATTAAAGCTAAGTAAATAAAACGAAGAAATGACACACTAAACTAACTGGATAAAAAACATATACATTTACAATTAATAATAGGACCGGTATCGCTATATACAAATAGCTTCCTCAACTAAATACAAAATACAAAAACAGGTACTTAATACAGTCAAAAGCTCGAAACAAAAGAAATAATTAACCAATAGAATAATTTAGAAAATGAAGCCAATCAGATGAAAACACCAATATGACGTAACAGCTACTGCCGTATACTCTTCAGAACAGTCAGCCAGGTGAGTTGACGTCATCAACAGTTAGCAATCGTCTGCTTCATGCCACTGTAAATAAAACAAAAACAAAACAGAGAAGGAAAAAAAAAAAAAAAATCTCATATTTTACGAAAACCATATTTAGCAATAGTTTGAACAGATTAAGTCTCATTATACCATCCATTGGAAGTGATTATCAATATTGTTTCAGCACATTTTCTTTTAAAGTCATCTTGTTCAATAAAGAGCACTTCAGGATTACCGAAATCAATCTGATGATTCTGTGAAATGGAGTGAGTATAAGTATTATAAGTATTATCCTCAGTTCTGAAAGCAGTGATATGTTGTTTAATACGCTTTTTTAACTTCTGACGAGTTTCTCCAACATAAAAACCAGTCTCTTTGAGTACATTTCAGAGCATAAACTACTCCTTTCCATTCAGAGGGATCAGAAGATTGCTTCGGTTTACATGATAAAAAGCGCAAAAGAGTATTCGAGGATGGAGATGTTAACGTGAAATTAAAAGGTTGAAGTATATTTCTTAAACTATTAAACAATTGCTGATGGTATGGGATAGATATATATGTAGTTTGTATATTAGAAATAATGTTATCGTTATGATAATATTTATAAAACGCTTTTCTTATGTGCTTATCTATAAACATTTCTGCGTAATCATTGGCTAAAAAATTTTTTTTATATTTTCAATTTCAACATTGAAGGCTTCAATATTGATAGAAAGCCTAAACATTTTGATCATCACTTCCAATGGATGTTACAATGAGACTTTATCTGTTCAAACTATTGCTAAATATGGTTTTCGTAAAATATGAGATTTTTTTTTTTTTTTACTTCTGTTTTGTTTTATTTACAATAGAATGAAGCAGACGATGGCTAGCGGTTGATGACGTCAACTCACCTGGCTGACTGTTCTGAAGAGTATACGGCAGTAGCTGTTACGTCATATTGGTGTTTTCATCTGATTGGCTTCACTTTCTAAATTATTCTATTGGTTAATTATTTCTTTTGTTTCGAGCTTTTGACTGTATTAAGTACCTGTTTTTGTATTTTGTATTTAGTTGAGGAAGCTATTTGTATATAGCGAAACCGGTCCTATTTTTAATTGTAAATATATATGTTTTTTATCCAGTTAGTTTAGTGTGTCATTTCTTCGTTTTTATTTACTTAAATATAATCAGCACACGTAAAATATCTCTTCATGATTATTAAAGCTAGTTGATAGTATATCAGGAGTAGTCGATAAATTTCTTTTCTTAAATACTGTTCCTGTAACAAAATTCTAGTGTAAATGTTGGGCAATAAGAAATTACATTGATTTTTTTTTTTTTTACAAAACTCCAGTAATACACTATCGATAAAAACATTAATATTAAAAAATATATGATATTGTTACCGTTCGATTTGGTCACTCCCCCGCGTCCAGAATCGCCTCGTCCAACCCGGCTCCCCTGTTCGAAGTTAACCAGACCGGAGGTTGGAACGAGGCAGCTGACGGCCTTAAAACCAGCAGCAGAGCTGTGGAAAGTGAGTCAGCCAGGTGGCAGAGGCCACAACACTATCTCCAGCACCGGAGATAAGCAAGGACAGTCTGACAGTGGGTCGGGTGGCAGGAGCCACAACACTATCTCCAGCCCCGGAGATAAGCAAGGACAGTCTGACAGTGGGTCGGGTGGCAGGAGCCACAACGCTATGTCCAGTTCCGAAATTTAGAAGGAAGTCTGACGTTCAGTCGGGTGGCAGAGGCCACAACAGGTTCTCCAATCTCGGAGAAATTAGAAGCCAATTGCGGGGAAGATAGTCCTCACCCGCACTCCGAAGAGGGACTCCGGTAAAAGCAAACCGTAGCCGAAGAAGAGAAGCCAATTGCGGGAAAGATAGTCCTCACCCGCACTCAGAAGAGGGACTCCGGTAAAAGCAAACCGTAGCCGAAGAAGAGAAGCCAATTGCGGGAAAGATAGTCCTCACCCGCACTCAGAAGAGGGACTCCGGTAAAAGCAAACCGAAGCCGAAGAAGAGAAGCCAATTGCGGGAAAGATAGTCCTCACCCGCGCTCAGAAGAGGGACTCCGGTAAAAGCAAACCGAAGCCGAAGAAGAGAAGCCAATTGCGGGGAAGATAGTCCTCACCCGCACTCCGAAGAGGGACTCCGGATAAGTCAATCCGAAGTCGACGTGGAAGCCAGCAGGACCGGCCCGATCATAGAAGCCATCAGGACCGGCCCGAACGGAGAAGTCAACAGGACCGGCCCGATCGTAGAAGCCATCAGGACCGGCCCGAACGGAGAAGTCAGCAGGACCGGCCCGAACATAGAAGTCAACAGGACCGGCCCGAACGTGGAAGCCATCAGGACCGGCCCGAACGTGGAAGGCAAACAGGACCGGCCCGAAAGGAGAAGTCACCAGTCTCGATCGATTCCTCAGTTCATCATTTGTGAGACCTGTATTGATAGCATTATCCTTTACTGAATAAATTCTCTGATTTATTTTAAAACTTGCTCTTGTCGCATTCAATCCCCCAGCGCCACCGAACCCAGCCAAAACGTTCGGTAGCAATATGATATATAAAATTAGTCGATAATATTAATATTTTATAGTGTTTTGGCAAGAAAATTTTTAGTTTAATTAATACATAACTTTAATTTTACAGTTTAATTTCAGATAATATGTATGTGAAGAAGAATTGAATACAACAATAAAATACTGATAAAAACAGTTATAATAAAAAAAATATTTAATATATACTGGCTGATTAATACATCAGGAGTAGTTGATAATCTTTTTTCTTAAATACCACTAGGCCATCCCCCGTCTCCCCCTGGTAAGTATGCGATACGCCAAGAAGACTCGGTTCCAAGCGGTTATGGTACAAAGTGATATTTTATTTCATTTTGTGGACGGAGAGGAGCTAAAACACTGAATATTCACATTTCAATTATTAGTCTAAATTAATCAATTATTAGGTTAAAATTAATGGGTTAATTTTCTATTAGGCTAAACTATTAGGCTAAACTTAATGGGTTATTTTCTTTTTTGCTCTGCCTGTTCTGTCATTGCGTCACACACACACAAAGTGAGTGATACGAACCAATAATTTGAATGTAGTCCCCGTGGCCTAATGGATACGACATCTGGCTGCCGCTCAAATGGTTGCAGGTTCTACTTGCCGTCTCGAACGTTTCAGTGTAGACATTTTTTTCACAGAAACGTTTGAAGTTCACCATGCTCATTATGAATCTGTCGACTTTAACGTCTGTCAACAAATTAATAAGTATCTTTAATGCTAGGGTTAAATTTCAGATAATATGGATGTGAAGAAGAATTGAAGATAACACAAGAATGAAATGTTGATTAAAACCAGTTATAATAGAAAAATATCCTTACATACTATTTGGTAACTTATCGGAATTCCTTGTCTTATATATAATACCTCAGACAACAAAATTCTAGTTTTAAGTTTCAGGCTTTTAGATAAATTTAATATAACAGAGCCCTTTCAATGAGAGATTACAGTAGGATAAGGGTGGGGCAGACGGACATGGGGACAGACGGACATCCCATAAGAAAAGTGTTATTATGTCACGTGTCAAAGTTGGCAATTCTACTTCTGATGTAACGAAGTGTTAAATAAGGCAACATGCGAGTGACTGTTTGGTATATCCATTTATATCTTCAAATATAACGGGTCCATCCTCATGAAAAACTTGAAAATTAAGTATTATAAAATTCTTAAAACTATTAAGAAAAAGCTACAGCTAGAACACCAGACAGTAGAAATATGCATTTAGAATATAAGCTTTTTACGAATTCAATAACTTGCTCTAACGTATTGCCACGAGGCTTTAAAAGTGATCACTTACTTAATTTTGATTCAGGGCATGATATAGATGTGAAAAGAAATATTATTGATAACTACCTACAAAGAATTGACAGATCTACAAGCACAGAAGACGATTTTTTGAGGGGAAATTGAAAACATGAAAGTTAATTTCTGAAATAATGGTTATAATGATAATTTCATAAATAAAGCTATACAAAAGTACAATAATTTTAAAATTAAGCAATTAAATGTACACAACGAAAGGAGATTTTTTCTACCATATATCAATAAAAATAGTTTACAAATTAGGAAAATTTGTAAGAATTTTAATATTGAAATTGGATTTGTTTATCAAAATAAAATAAAAAACATTATTTGTAAAAAATTAAATATGTATGATAAAAAACATGAAATGGGGACTGTATATAAGATAGAATGCATGAACTGCAGAAGGTTCCATCTTGGAGAATGTAAAAGGACATTAAAGGAAAGGGTACTTGAACACGACAACTATATAAATAATAAATCAATAACCAAATCTGAGGTGGCAGAGCATTGTATTCAGCAAATACATTGTATGAATAATGAGATTAAAATTTTATGGGTGGAAAAAGACAATAAAACCAGAAAAATAATAGAAAGCATGTTCATTAGAAACACAAAAAGTACTAATTTAAATAGAAATGATGGAGTCCAAGTGAATGAAAGGATAGTAAAGAATGGCTAAGGAGATAGTCAATAAAAATTTTGCAAGTTGTAAAAACAAAGTAAAATTCAATGTATTTAATGGTTGATTCGTCGTATTACTTTCCAATTATTATAATTGCTGTAATATTAATTGTTTTTAACAATCCATGTAATACTGTTTCACGTAGTCTTCCTTAATAGTTATTTAAATTTCGTTGCATTTTCATTGTAAGCTGAAGAAGAAGAGACAATTTCTCTTTGAAAATTTCGTTTTAATAAATGTATATATATGTTTTATTACATTTATTTATATTGAGTATGTTGTGGCTTAATTATAAATAACCTATATATATGAAGAGGTAAATTTTTTTTCAGAACTTTTTCTTCTGAGCTGTAATTTTCTTCCAGTCATACCTCATTTGAAAGATAAAAAAAAATATATTTTTTTTTTATATTATTATGAAATATGAAATTTCTCACGACAAAGCCTATATTTTTCAGGTCAAAGTTCACGTAACAAAACTAATTTTTTACCAGTTTTGGAAATTTTAAAACTTATTGAGTGCTTGGAATATCAAGTCCGTTTTTTTTTTCTGAAATACATGTCGATGGATACTATTTGTGTAAAAAAAACTGACTTGTAATTCTGACCCCTTTGTACGATATGATCCTCAGAAGTATTGAAATTTTCTTGAAATGCGGTTTTTAAGGCCAAAAACGTCCATATGGGGGGTGGGTAAAAATATTTTTACTCATGTGAGCTAAAGTACTGTTTACCTGCTTCACATAAAAAAATTTTGATTTGTTATTTAAAGTTAAAATTGATATAAAGTTGTTTGGGAGTTACACGGGTCTAAAGTTCAAAAAAAATTATACTGAAAAAGCATGTTTGGTACAACTATTTAAGTATTATGTTCAGAATGAGGAATAATAATAACAATAATAAAATACATCGACTTACCATACGATCTCCAGAAGTAGTGGAGGCAGGACTCAGTACGTATTGTACCCATCGTCCTGTCCGCCACTGTTCTGGTGCCTCACACATTGCACAATAGCCTAAGCCCACTAGGACTTCACAAAAACGCTTTTGCACAACTCCAAAAGGATGTGATACTCAACACTACAGGAATAGTTAGAAAATTCATGGACGCAACCACCCACCCCTAATCTATCTTGCGCACTTTTTTTACACTTGACAATATGTGCTTTGGTTTTTGACCCGCCATTTTGTCTTAGCTGGGGAATCCTAAGTTTAGAACATTTTTAAAAAAAAAATATATTAATAGAAATCATGGTCATTTACTGGAAAAGGGACGGGACAGATCCAAACTCAAAGTTTTTGTTTTGTACCTTTATCATAATACCATTGCCTTATTTGCTTTTCAAAAGATCCTCATCCAAAAACTCAAGTTGAACCATCCTTCAATTTTAATAGGAAGAGCAGTGGAACCTCCATGACTATAAACTAAAAACATTAAAACGCATTATAAATAAATAAAAAGAAAATCCATGTGCTGGGCTCTGCCAGCCTCAAATGAATTTCTTACGGCATCAAAATAAAGAAAAAATGCCTAAAAGATATGTAAACACATTAAAATTTGAGACCAATGTTAATCTGACACCTCAAGACAAGCCTGTTTCACGCTTATTAGGCGCTCATCAGTTGAGGGTAGTCAGAATGAACTTTTGCAGGTCTCATAACGGAGGTGACTTAGAAGTTGAAGCACTGCTCTTCCTCAACTGATGAGTGCCTAATAAGCGTGAAACAGGATTGTCTTGAGGTGTCAGATGAACATTGGTCTCAAATTTTAATGTGTTAAATTTAATAATAGACTATTTTTCAGATGGCTCAGCATCACAATATAAAAATAGGAAAAATTTCAATAACTTAAGGATATAGGATTTTGGAGTTAAAGCAGAGTGGCATTTCTTTGCCACGTCACATGGAAAAGTCCTATGTGATGAGATTGAGGGACAGACAGGAGGCTACGTAGCAGCGGCCTGTGAGTGATCAAATTTTGAAACCATCTGATGTCTTTAAATATTGTACTGAGCATTTCTATGTTTCCTCTGACGATGTGAAGGCAGCAAAAAAACAGCCACAAGAACAGATATACAATAGCACTACCAGTACCTCAAACCCGGTCTTTCTGCAGCTTCATTCCACTTAGGCCAGACAGAGGATCCTTCTCATCAGATTTAAGGATATTCCCATTGTTCAAGACAGTGAACTCATAAACCCTAGATAGTCTACACTAACAACTCGTTCAAAGTTGTGAGATTAAGTTTGCTGAATATATTATGATGGAGACTGGTGGCTCGGGCAAGTACTTTGATCCTTAACCAGTCATTTTTTCTTAGCTGCGGAAACCGAGTTATCTAAATAACATTTGTAATAACTTATAAAAAAAAAATTTAAAAAAAAAATGTTACCCAAGTTTAGGAAGATTTATATAAAAAAATTTAAAAAAATATATGTTCCTAAACTTGGGTTTCCCCAACTAAGACAAAATGGCGGGTCAAAAACCAAAGCATATGTTGTCAAGTGTAAAAAAAAGTGTGCAAGGTGGATTAGGGATGGGTTGTTGTGTCCATGAATTTTCTAACTATTCGTGTTGTGTTCAGTATCAAATCCTTTTGGAGTTGTGCAAAAGTGTTTTTGGGAAGTCTTAGACTGCTAAGGCTGTTGTGCAATGTATGAGGCACCAGACCAGTGGCGGACAGGACGATCGGTACAACACGTACTCATTCCTGCCTCCACTACTTCTGGAGATCGTATGCTAAGCCGATGTATTGTATTATTGTTATTATTATTCCCCATTCTGAACATGACGCTTATTTAGTAGTACCAAACATGTTTTTTCAGTGTAATATTTTTTAGAACCTTACTCTTGTAACTCCAAACAACTTTGAATAACAAATCAGTTTTTGTTTTTTGTGAAGCAGGTAAAAGTACTTTAGCTCACAAGAGTAAAAATATTTTTACCTATCCCCCATATGCGTTTTTTTGCCTTAAAAACTGCGTTTTGAGAAAATTTAAATACTTCTGAGAATTATATTTATGAAGGGTTTTTAATTAGAATGTTGTATATGAATTTTTGTTTTGGATTTAGTATATTAAATGAAGCTACTTATTTAACTTTATACTTTTATCATTTACAATTTGCTTGGATAAAATTTACTTTTAAATTTTATTTTGCGTATTAATTATAGGTTTTAAACAGCTGTCATCTAATCGAATAAAGCATTATATAATAACATTTTAATCCGCGTTGGAAGTATGTCTTTTATATGATAGAATATTTATGACAGTTTGTTAGCTTTTTTTATAACATTTTAATGTGATTATTCCAACAAAATTTTTCATTTATTATTAGGCCCAGATATTTAATTGTTTTTGTGTACTTTAGTTCTGAACAGCTTTTACATTTGTCTGGTGAATTATGAAGACATGTCTAATAATAAAAATAATAATGCCGTGCCGGCGTGGTCGTGCGGTCTCAGGCGTCGGTCTGCAATGAGGCCAGTGTGCCGGTACCCGGGTTCAAATCCCGGTCGAGAGCATGGATGTTTCATCTTTCTTCTTCTGTGTTTCGTCCGTTTCTCCCTGGGACTTACTATCTCAGGATTATTCTGGACGGGATGTGAATCTCGTCCCCTTTCTTGACTTTCACTACCTTCTCCCTGACGTTGTCAGGTTGAGCTAGTTCCGTGGTCCAAAGTTGGCCAAATTCGATAAAGGAAGGAAGGAAAAATAATAATAATAATAAAAGTTTAACTTAGCTAATTTATCTGTATCTTTGGTAAATATTGTAATGATTTTTATATTCACATTTATCTTTTTATAGTTCTATTTATGCTTGTATATTATTCGTTGTCTTATGTCTGTAATTGTATCAGCATTTATTCTATTATCCATTGTATATTCTAAATTTTTACTGACAAAATCCGTTATTCTGTTATTCAATTCCAATTTTCCGTTGGCTGTGCTTCTCCCCCTGATTCGTTATTATTTAAAAATATAGTTCAAAAGTAGTTAAAGCCCACGTCTAAATTAAATCCCCTAATCAATTGTAAAAGCACGCCAACCAATCACAGCCCTTGTAAATAGTCTATTTAAACCACTGCAGCATACGAATAAACAGTTTGAGAGTTCTTGCCAGATCTTGTTCAATCTAATAATCTTATTTCACGAACCATATCGAAATTATTTTTCTTTATAATGCTATTGTATGTTATGTTTAAAGTATTTGACTGTTGTTTAAACCACTTGCCAATAAATTTATATTAAGTTGTATTGAAACACACAAATGAACACGTAAAGATTTCTATTTCATTTTGCTCAAAACGTTTAGATTTTAATCCTGATCAAATCAGTTATTTTATTTTTCTACGTACCATCTCTTTTAATTAAATAATTCTTAAATTCAGAAGAATTTTTCATTTCTCTACATAATTTAATTAATAGTAATTGCAGAATTCCACTTTGCTCGCGGAAAATAAGTTTAATGTCAATGTTTCTTGTATAAGAAAAAGGCATATATTCTTTGTCACCGAAATTCTCATTTAGTCAGAATGAATGATAATGTCATTAATTGTAATAAATATTAATATAATAAACTATTCAATTATATTACTCCTTTTAAATGTAATTATTCTTCATTTTATTCCAACTTGTTTTTTCTTTTTATCAATTTTCATCTCATTTCTCAAGTTTTTACTCTAATATTTTTATAGTAAAAAGGTTCTTATTTATATTTTTCTGTTTGTTACTTGTTATTTGTCCTTTGTTCAATGTCTGTAAGATTTTGTAAGTCGATAACTAAACTATCCACATTCTATCTTCATTCTTATTATTAAATAAATAAATTAATAAATATATAAATCTTGAACTCTTAATTAGATCAAGAAATCATTACATTTTTTACAACTCACCCTTAGATTTACCTTATTTACGCGCATAATTTTCCCCATCGCGTATTTTCCCGACCCCAGTTTTTGTGGATTGCAAAATTCAATTTTTATTTTTATCGCATAATTTCCCCACCTCTACTTCAACGCGTTTCCAACATGACGAAACTGGGAGAATATTCATTTACCGGTATCGTTCTCTATTAGCAGGCAGCTGATGCTGACATCATGCGGTGAGCAGCTATAAAGATGGCGGGCTGCGCTGCGTGAGTTACGAAATTACGTCACAGTCACACACACACTTCCGTGAATGCCTATTGCTTAACTGTACTTTGAAGAAAAAACAAATGTTGAGATGTGATTTCTTATATTTTAAATGTTGCGTGTTAATAAAATTGTTGTTAATTACATTTCTTGCTTTAAAAATCAATATTTAACATGGTTTTCCTTACACTTTCACCATATTTTTTTTCCTCAAATTGAAAAACATCGCGTAATTTCCTCACCCACCCCTTTTTTCTCAAAATATTTATGAAAAAAAAGGGGAAATTATGCGAGTAAATACGGTATTTCCTGAAGAACTCAGGTAATTTAAGATATTTCTGAAATCAAGATGAAAACCAAGTAGTTGAAACCAATGGTTTAAAGGAAAGAAGAAATTGGTTGTTTACATCATTTAAATTTCTTTCGAACGAACTATTAATAAATTTCTTATCAAATGAATATTATTTAAATAAGGCTAAATAATTACATTTACATAAGCTAATAAAAATTTCCATTTTTTGTTTTTTTTTGTTTTGAGTTTTAAGAAACATTAATGGCTGCAGGTTAATACCTGTATTAAAGCGTTAATTTCTAAAAGAAATGCAAAATACTCCGAAATTTTGGGTAATCAGAAAGTAACTTTAGGACTTTAAAATTAACAAACATTATTTTTTTAATCACATTGATTTATCAATTTTTATCTTTTCTTAAGAGCAATGAAAATAAGTTAGTATAATACACAATTGTAATTCTATAGATGAATAAAAAATAACAAGGTTGCCTCTGAATAAACTTGTCGAAGGATACATAAAAATATCGAAAAGCGGTTTGTGATTAACAAGCTGAGACGTGCCGGCGCGGCCGTGCGGTCTAGACGGCGGTCTGCCGTTGCGGCCAGGGTACCGGTACCCGGGTTCGAATCCCGGTCGCGGCATGGATGTTTCTTTCTTCAGTTTCTCTCTCTGTCCGTTCGTGCGGCTGCCACTTGATGCTGCCTCCTATGGCGTATCCTGGGCAACGCTTCGTCGGTGAAAGGCATCATATCTCGCCTCCTTGTTGTTGGCCTAAAGAATGATTAATCTAAGATCCCGGGCATTTGAAAAAAAAAAGATTAGCAAGCTGACAAATCAAAAGCTGTCTTATTTATCAACAGGTGTTAAATGTTAGTTAATTGACTTTTTTATTCTTAATTTATATTTTGATGTTTTTTTTAACTTAAGGATCATTGTGTTGTTCATTTGTCTTTTGTTTACGTTTCTGTTGGTTCCACTGTGCTATTGAGTACTGCGCGAACCCAACTGACGACAGATAAAAATCAAAACGGTCTATCTTGGGTTCCCAGTATAAAAATTCTAAAAATAGCTCAGTGAACCTTTAATTATGTGCGTTTTTATGCTTTTATGCTTTCTTGTTATATGTTCTTAACACGTTAAATTTGACTATTATGTTAAATATGATCTAGATATAAGTAAATTAATCTGTTCATTTATTTGAGTACGTACTATGATGGTACTATATTATTCAATTTTAATATCAAAATTTCTTTTCTGAAGAATGGTGCAATGCACTTCTTAGAACAATAAACAATCATGAAATCAATGACAGCAAAATGTGGTACTTGCTACTAGAAGTTTACTTGTTCCTTTAAAGAAAAACCGATTTCGTCGAAGTGCAACTAGCAAGTTTTCCTCAAAGACAGCCATATACTACTCTCTCTCCAATAAATCAAAAGAATAAAAGACTGCAATTAAGATATCAGCAATCGTATATTTTAAATTCTACCAATTATAAAAGACGCATTAAAATTTATAAGCACAATCGAACTAACAAATAGAAAGCTATTGATTTCTATTTCATACAGCTGATGGTCTTTATCAGTTTAAACATATTCTTCAAATCTTTATTTGTTTAAGAAATCTCTAATCATAAATGATTTTATTCTTTAATTGCTTTGAAATCTTCTTTAATCCTATTCTATTTATTTTCTTGAAAACAACTCAAAGAGAAAACTCTTTGAACATTTCTTTAGTTTCATAGTTTCTTACTCTTCCAAATATTGACATCCAGTCATGGAAGTAATAACAAACATACGAGGGAGGGGAGATAAGGTCTAAACACTCAATTAACAAAAAAATCCTACAACATCTCGGAGAGCAAATGCCAAAAGTATTCTTATGAGAACCTTTAATTTAATCATCCAATCACAAAATTTTAACCTTTCGTCTTTATAACAACTTTCATTATTTTTTTGCAATGTTAATATTAATAAAGTTAAAAAAAAAAACAACCTTCAATCATTTTTCATCACTATTATTTAGTATTTTTATTTTAACTCTTCTCTGGACGGAAATTTCGTTTTGGAGACTGCTCCTATCGAATCTTGGGAAACACATATGCAATCATTGATGTAGTTCATCATTTTCCAAACACCATGGTTACAATTAAAGTAAAGTTAATCTCGAAAACAATCTCGAAAACAAAAAACGATTAAAATCTCGAAAACAAAAAACGGTTAAAATCTCGAAAACAAAAAA
>JAFIDM010000007.1:5824819-5849385 GCA_023159025.1 Thereuonema tuberculata
TTGGAACAGCTGTTTCGAATTTATGAAGCGCTGTTCAGTCACTGCTACCCAGCGTTCAAAGACTCAAAAAGTTTGTGAAGTGAAAAGTCACTTGTTCTCCTTTTACATCTATTACAGAGCTTTTGTCCATTTTATTACCTTTTTTTTATTTTTTTGGTCAATTTTTTTTTTTTTTTATGGTGAACTTTCAGTTGGATTTTCTTTCTAATTTTTTTATACTTGAGTTTCTTAATCTTTATTTTTCAGAGGTCACTTGTATTTTTAAGAAAATAATAATATTTAAACTTATTCATAATTCCATATTTGTATCCCATATTTGTGGAAACAAAAACTGCAAAATATAGATTTACAATTGGGATGTTTCCATATATCAAAAAAAAATTATCTTCAATTAACTTTTCACATAAAACGTGCATCCAAACGTATCCAAAAAATTTACTTGTATAATCGTTGATATTTATTGTTATAAAATGTATCTTGAACGCAATTTGGTTATTTCAATTTAAGATTTTCTTATTTCAGGAAAAGCTTTCTTTTCAATTTTTATTAATTCATCTTTTCATAGATTCAATTCCATCTGTTTTAAATCAAACAATTTCATATTTGGTTTTCTTGTTGAAAACTTAAATTGCAAATTGGAATAAGAAATTTATCAGACGTTTCCAAGAAGATTACATCTTTTGAAATTTTTTGAAATGTGAATAAAGTTTATGAAAGGTCATTGTTAGTCCGAAACATACAGGTACTTCTTATGATTGAAAATGAAGCAATATGTGATTCTCCTAACCTAAATAATGAATAATTTTTTAATTCCTTGAATGTAATGATTATGAGATGATAATGGAAACTGAGCCAATCGATGCCGTTTTAGACATAATAAATAAGTTACTTTTTTGTGAATTAATTGATAAAATAAATAAAATATTAACTAACTAGGGAACCTCTCCAACCTTATAATCGCAGATTTTAATGAAACTTTGCAGAATGAATCATTAGATTATGTTTATAAAATGAAATAAATCTTAGATGCGGAATCGACCGCGAAGGACCACTATTTTTGGGTGAAAAATGTTCTAATATAGGTCGTTTTACCTCTGAAACACCAGATGGCGCCACTGATTTGTTGCTAACGTCTATATCTAGTAGTTTCTTATACATTCTAATAGCTAAGTTAAGTGGCGCCATCTGTTGTTGACTCGTGATATAAACTTATTCAAAGTCTTTATTTTGTTTTATATTTAAAGTTTTCAAATTCGGAAAGATTCTTAAACGTAAATTAGAAAGAATCAGATATAAGAGAAAACCTTCTACATTGGTTGGTTATGATATATAATATTTTGATAAATCAATATCATCGGCGCGGCGTCAAAAACACAGCGTGCGTTGAATCTAACGAATTTCAATGCATTTTTATGAATTTAAAGTTCTGATGATTTACTTCAATAAAATATTTTGTGCATTGGGTCCTTTAGTAAATAGTGTCCTCCTCAAATTTGGCATTAATTTTTTTTTAATAGCTTAAAAATGAGAGGTGCATAGAAGGTTCTATTTGTACTCCACTGCATATCATTGACAACTTATAACTTCCAGTCACAAATCAGTCGGAAGATTTTATTATTTTAACAAGTATTATTTTTCTCATATTTTCTTCTTTTTCCTAATAGTAAGTTCTTTTTTAATTCTTTTCTTTTCTTTATCTTAACATAAATATAAAGGGGAAAAAAATAGTCTTATGTGATTAATTTAGTGAAAAAAGAAATTAATTAAGCAAAAATTAGAACAATAAAAACACTTAAATTTGAAATACTAATACTTATTAAAAAAAATTACATCCTTTCCACGGATTTGACTTTCGAAATTATAAACTCTCAATGTACTTGACTACTTCAGACACCTTTTACGCTCCTCTCATTTTTAAGCTATTAAAAAAAAAATTAATGCCAAATCAAATATAGAAGAGACTCTTTAATAAAGGACCCAATGCACAAAATATTTTATTGAAGTAAATCATCAGTACTTTTAATTCATAAAAATGCATTGAAATTCGTTAGATTCAACGCACGCTGTGTTTTTGACGCCGCGCCGATGAAATTGATTTATCAATATATTATACATTATAACCAACTAATGTAGAAGGTTTTCTCTTATATCTGATTCTTTCTAATTTACGTTTAAGAATCTTTCACAATTTGAAAACTTTAAATTTAAAACAAAATAAAGACTTTGAATAAGTTTATATCACGAGTCAACAACAGATGGCGCCACTTAACTTAGTTATTAGAATGTATAGGAAACTACTAGATATAGACATTAGCAATAAATCAGTGGCACCATCTGGTTTGAAACCATCAGTGGTTTCAGAGGTAAAACGACCTATATTCGAACATTTTTCACCCAAAAATAGTGGTCCTTCGCGATCGATTCCGCATCTAAGATTTATTTCATTTTATAAACACAATCTAATGATTCAAATCAATAACGAGAAAACATATTGTAACGATATTTTATCAATCCTTGAAACCTAAGTTTGGCAACCGATGATCTACTGCATTGCTTCCCAAACTGTGGGAACAGTTTGGGAACAGTTTGGGAACAGGTTGTGGTGAACAGTCTAATAGAAGACAACTAAAAGAAGTTAAAAATTAAATTAGGAAATATCGAGCAATAAAAATTAACTTGATATTGTTTAACTTTATTCTTTAATTTTATTTGTAATATTGTGGAAAAAGCATAAACGTAAGAGTCAAAATAGGATTTATATGGTTGGATGATTAGATTAATGATTAGATAGGCTGCATTCAAACTTGGTAGCAAAGCGGCCAGGTCTCATCAATCGTCGCGGTGTTATCCTTCATCACGATAACGCCAGGCCACATGCTGCTGTCAACACTCGCCAAAAGTTACTGGGCTTTGGTTGGGAGGTTTTACCCCACCCTCCCTATTCTCCTGACTTGACACCAATTGACTATCACCTATTTCGTGCGTTGAACAATTCCTTCAGTCAGAAAATCTTTGATGATCTTGATGCTGTGAAAACTGCTATCCAAGACTTTTTTGACTCGAAATCGCCGGAATTTTACCGCCGTGGAATTCATCTCCTACCTGAAAGATGGCAAGAGGTCCTAGATAGCAATGGCGATTATGCACAATAATAGGTACTGTTCATTTTGCGTTTATTTGCTCTTCTTTATGGATAATAAAAACGGGTAGAACTTTTGCACTCATCCAATAGAAACGTTCGAAGCAAGTTATTTTTTTTTTTTGGGGGGGGGTGCAGGGTTAGATACCAAATTAGCTTCCCCTCACATCTTTTCATTTAAAATTTGATATATCTCCATGCTGGAAGCGGCTTTTGTGGAAAACGCTTTGTTAATTATTGGTTCATTCATTGAAAACTTTGAGAATCTCTGATCTATCGTATGGTGCAGTTTATTGAGCTTTCTTTGGGAAGTACTTTTCTTTAATTGCAATATCTTAGTAATATATATATTAGATCCTTAATTTAAATAAAAACTCTAAAGCTATAAAATAAGTAATTTATTGAGATTTTTACAATAAACTTATGTGCAAAGCTGATTTGGAAACAAGCTGCTCTAATGTTTCGATGTAAATATGTTTCTACAAATAAACAGAAATAACATAAGATTTTCAAAAAGATATTAAAAGTATACACTCTATATTTTTTAGTGACCCCGCAGACAAAGTGTTAAGAAGGTTATTTCCCTCCATCACCACCTGTACAGGGCAAACTATAAATCGGACAACATGACTTACTAGAACACTTACGACTTGTCGAGATAGGAAGTTCCAGTATTTAAAATGAAAAAAATATGGAACCAATTTTTCCTTGTTAAGAAAGTGGACTTTGAATTAATAATTTCTAAGAAAAGAATTTATTAATAGTGTTATTTCACTCTTAAATTCCTTCATCCAAATGTCTCCAAACGGTAAGATACTTGCTTACCGTTGAAATCATGAAATTCATTTACTTAAAAAAGCTGTTGTAAAACGTTTTGCTCTCAGAACTTCTTTACATTTCTATTGAGAACTTCCAAGGAGTTTTTGGTAAAGCAGATTATATCAATCGATATTTACATTATTAGGAATTGATTTGAAAGATTTATATTATCAAAACTGTTATTCTTATCGTTTCTCAAACTGTGGTCTAGCTTGATCATTTATTCACGTTATTTAGTGATCATTGGCTCAGATTATGTTATTATCAAGAAGCACTGATGAAATCAATAAAAACTGATGAATAAATTATAAATTACTTTTGAAATTTACACACTTCGTATGGTATCCATGATGCTTTGTTTTTACAGCATATCTTCTTTAATTCATTCGTTATCACCATCGCAACACGCTTTCGTGTAGCAGAAGCTGTCACTGCTTAATTATCGCCATTTATTTTGGTATCTTACATTTGATATATTGTTAATAGAGCATTATTGTTGTTCAATCATCACAATTTTATTACCACAACATTTAACAGATTTCCTAAAGTATACTAAGTTATAATGAGAATTAAAATATATTAAGACTTTCATTTTTTATTTCTGATTGTTAATTAATTGCCTCCTGATCAACAGAGAATTGATTTTTTATAGTTCCGCTGTCTTATAGAGCTGTTAGCCAGTTAAAGGATAAAGTTCCCTATCAATTCTTAGTCGTTGAACTAATTAATAGGTGTTGCAAACTAAATCTTATAAATATTTAGTTACAAATATTTCGATTTTTAATGTAAATTAGGAAGGGGGGCTTCCATGATATTGTGATATAATATTGGTGAGTAGGTTTCAGAAAACCGTAAAAAAGTGCGACAAAGGAGGGGGAGGGAGTTCTAAAATAACAAAAATTAGCTTGACTTAGTTTATTGCCAGCTCCTTATGTGATGCTGAAGAAGCATGAAATAAATGAACGAGTACAAAACTACTAGAAGGGAGGAAATTTCTAGTGAAATATACTAAAAGGGAAGCTCAACCAGAAATTGAAACGAATTAATGCAACATGAAACGAGATGAAGACTCCAGCATTCATTGAATAGAATCTGAAGAATGAAGATAAAACAACTGAATTTCGATTCTCTGCATCTGAAAGAAAAGAGAAGTAGGGAAAATACATTTTTTATCGAGATTTTAATCGTTTTTTGTTTTCGAGATTAACTTAAACTTTAACTGTAACCATGGTGTTTGGGAAATAATGAACTACATCAATGATTCGATAGGAGCATTCACCAAAACGAAATTTCCGTCCAGAGAAGAGTTAAAATAAAAATGCTAAATAACAGTGATGAAAAATGATTGAAGGTGGTTTTCTTTTAACTTTATTAATATTAACATTTTAACAACTTTCGTTATTTTTTTGCAAAGACGAAGGGTTAAAATTTTGTGATTGGATGATTAAATTATAGGTTCTCATAAGAATACTTTTGGTATTTGCTCTCCGAGATGTTGTAGGATTTTTTTGTTGATGGAGTGTTTAGACCTTATCTCCCCTCCCTCGTATCTTTGTTATTACTTCCATGACAGGATGTCAATATTTGGAAGAGTAAGAAACTATGAAACTAAAGAAATGTTCAAAGAGTTTTCTCTTTGAGTTGTTTTCAAGAAAATAAATAGAATAGGATTAATGAAGATTTCAAAGCAATTAAAGAATAAAATCATTTATGATTAGAGATTTCTTAAACAGATAAAGATTTGAAGATTATGTTTAAACTGATAAATGACCATCAGCTGTATGAAATAGAAATCAATAGCTTAATATTTGTTAGTTCCATTGTGCTTATTAATTTTAATGCGTCTTTTATAATTGGTAGAATTTAAAATATACGATTGCTGATATTTTAATTGCAGTCTTTTATTCTTTTGATTTATTGAAGAGAGGGTGGTATATGGCTGTCTTTGCGGAAAACTTACTAGTTGCACTTCGACGAAATCTGCTTTTCTTTAACGGAACAAGTAAAGTTCCAGTAGCAAGTACCACATTTTGCTGTAATTGATTTCATGATTGTTTATTGTTCTAAGAAGTTCATTGCACCATTCTTCAGAAAAGAAATTTTGATGATATTAAAATTGAATAATATAGTATCATCATAGTACGTACTGAAATAAATGAACAGATTTATTTACTTTTATAAATAGATCATAATTAACATAATAGCCAAATTTAACGCGTTAAGGACATGTAGCAAGAAAAAAGCATAAAAACACACACACAATTAAAGGTTCACTGAGCTATTTTTAGAATTTTTATACTGGGAACCCAAGATAGACCGTTTCGATTTTCCAATCTCTCCTCAGTTGCGTTCGCTCAGTACTCAATAGCACAGTGGAATCAAAAGAAACGTAAACAAAGGACAAATGAGCAAAACAATGAACCTGAAGTTAAAAAAACATCAAAATATAAATTAAGAATAAAAAGGTCAATTAACTAACATTTAACGCCTCTTGATAAATAAGATAGCTTTTGATGTGTCAGCTTGTTAATCTTTTTTTTTTTTTTAAATGCCAGGGCTCTTAGATTAATCATCTTTCTTTAGGCCAACAACAAGGGGGCGAGATATGATGTCTTTAACCGACGAAGCGTTGCCCAGGGTACGCCTTAGGAGGCAGCATCAAGTGACGAACGGACAGAGAGAGAAACAGAAGAAAGAAACATCCATGCCACGACCGGGATTCGAACCCGGGTACCGGCACACTGGCCGCAACGGCAGACCGCCGTCTAGATCGCACGGCCACGCCGGCACGGCTCAGCTTGGTAATCACAAACCGCTTTTCGATATTTTTATGTATCCTACGACAAGTTTATTCAGAGGCAACCTTGTTATTTTTTATTAATCTATGGAATTACAATTGTGTATTATACTAGCTTATTTTCATTGCTCTTAAGAAAAGATAAAAATTGATGAATCAATGTGATGAAAAAAATAATGTTTGTTAATTTTAAACAGTGTCCTAAAGTTACTTTCTGATTACCCAAAATTTCGGAGTATTTTGCATTTCTTTTAGAAATTAACGCTTTCATATTAACCTGCAGCCATTAATGTTTCTTAAAACGCAAAACAAAAAAAAAATGGAAATTTTTATTAGCTTATGTAAATGTTATTATTTAGCCTTATTTAAATAATGTTTGTTGTGAACTTGTAGTAATAATTATAAATGTAATTATTGAAAGAGGAAATTATTACTGTAAAAAGAAATTGCTTGAAAAGATTTTTTTTTCTTTCTCTGAGTGTTGAAAGAGAAGTAATAGATTATAATTTGCGTATTTAAATATTTCGATTGACGTGACGAGATAAAGATTTTAAAAGAATGTAATTCTACATAGAAAAAAAAAAAGAAAGAAAAATATTAAATTAAAGAATTGAACAGAAATTTATATAATGCTAACTGTAAACTATTGGCATATTATAAATAAAATTAACAATAAAAATAATGACAATAAAATCGAATAATAACTTAAAGAATTTAACAAAAATAAAGGAATAGAAAATGTTTAAAAAAAATGGAAAATAATTTCGTAAATTTAGAAAACATTTGAAAATCGTAAGATTGTGGAACTAAAATGTTTCTAAACATTGAAGTCAAGCAAATATCTAACTTACTACTACTATTAATAATGTAATGTTTTAATTAATAATGTAATTATTCGTTAAAATCCACCACACAGACTTAACTTCTAATCATTTATTATATTAAATAATGATTAAAATAAATGATTAGAAGTTCGTGTTGTGGATTCTAAAAAAAAAATTCTATTTATATCTAGGTTTGTATCTTTTACAAAAATTTCCAAAAATTACTTTGCACAAATCTTGAATAAATCTATCTTGAATTTACTTTCTTCTGAAATGAGTTGGTACTTTAGTTTTAAGAATTTGTCTTTTTAGATTTATTTTTCTGGCATGATATCTGGTGGCGTAAAACAAAGGTGAACGTCTGAGGAGAAATAACCATGGGAGATTAGAAGGGAATTAGAATTGGAATTATTGGATATTTTTTTATCTGTTACAAAAATATCCAACAATTATCTAAACCCATAGGATTTTTATTTCTACTATTTTTGATTATTGTGTAATTTCAAATGTAGTTAGGATTGTAAAACCATTGAGTTACGAATGTTCATAGGACTAATATCCGAATTATTATTACAATTACATGTAGTAATGTTTCCTAAATTTTACGAAATATTTTCTATTTTTATTTAAAAACATTTTCTATTCTATTTATGAAGAATAGTAAATTATGTAACGAGACCGTTACATTGTATTTTATTCTTCTTTTTTCATATTCTACTTATGTTTAACTGTTAATGGGCTATAAAATGACAATTAGACATTCTTTTTCAAAAATGTAAGCTTATTTTTTTTTCAAATTCAAATTACTTTATTTTAAAATACTAATGATGCCACATTTTTCATTTGCTGATTTTAAAAGTTTTGAAATAATAATTATATTTTAAAATCCTGAGATCACTGCTCTTTATATTATATATTAGAATCCACAATCATTTATTATTTTCATAAATGATTAGAAGAAGTTTGTTTTGTGGATTTTAACAAATAATTACATTATTAATAGTAGTAGTAAGTTAGATATTTGCTTGACTTCAATGTTTAGAAACTTTTAGTTCCACAATCTTACGATTTTGAAATGTTTTCTAAATTTACGAAATTATTTTACATTTTTTTTTAAAACATTTTCTATTCCTTTATTTTTGTTAATTTCTTTAAGTTATTATTCGATTTTATTGTCATTGTTTGGTAATTTTATTTATAATATGCTAATAGTTTACAGTTAGCGTTACATAAATTTCTGTTCAATTCTTTAATTTAATATTTTTCTTTCTTTTTTTTTCTATGTAGAATTACATTCTTTTAAAATGCAGCCACACAATTTTAAAATGTAGCACACTTTGCAGTTATTGCTTTTATTTTATAAACAGTAATTACAACAGTATAATTTTAAAAGTAAGTATTTTGCTCTGCCGTGCCATCCGTGTGACCTTGAGCGCCGGCAAACCAGCGAGAGATAGTGACGTCATGCGTGGCAAGCAAAGAGTGATGACGTATTTCTTGTAACTTTAGCATTTTTTTTTTAATCCCCTTTCAGTGCATATAAGCAGCTAAAATTTGGTATACGTCAACTACTTAAGGTCCTGAATAAATGATAAAAATTTCAAGAGATGTTTCGGACTGACAAGCCCTTGTCAGTGGAGACGAGTGATTATGACTTGACAGGTTAGGGAGAAGTAAATATGACAGTACCAGAATATTAAAGTCCGAAGATATAGCAGTTTAGAACTGATTAGTAAAACTAGAAGCCTTCGAAATCAATAAGGTTAGCGAGGAAAGGAAAGACGTTTCCGTGTGAACTAATTGTTGCAGATTAGACCGAAGAATTCAGCGGTGAGGATAAATTCCGCTAGAAAGTTATTGAAGACAACTAACGGACTCAGAATAAGTTATTCAATAGGAAAGAAATAACTATTATTAATTTAAGAAGACAAAAGAGAACTTTTGTGTAATTATTATTTGTAATATAATCAATGCGAAAAGTGCATTCGAGACTTCGTGGAACGAAGCGAGAATTACCTACCTGTATATAGTGAGCACGAACCTGACTGTCATAAGGATTGGAAAGAAACCAATGGATACAGAATGACGCATGGAACTTTTCGAATCAATTGAAGGAAGATATTAATTCGAATTAATTCCCATTCGAGCCAAAGGAATTGGTAGATATTAACCGTACTACGCCGTGATAACCTGAAGCCCGACCAGACCCATTATAACGGAGGGAGGCCGATGCAATTGGAAGTGGAGCAGAGGCGGCAGTTACAAACCAAGGATTGAATTTTGGATTCAACTACGATTGAAGACTGGCAGTGGATACTCAAGGATGAATTCACATAAGGATGAATAACCACCGCAGTCAGCTTTATTGTAAGTACTCTTTATTATTACATTTTGGATGGGAATAGCGTTCTTCAATGCGGAGTATGAACTAACAGTAAAAGCGTTCATCAACGCAGAGTGCTATCTAGGATCGAAAGCGGTCATTAAAAGAGAAGAATCAACTAGTAATGATATTCAAGTACTTTTAGTGGAAATAGTGAATTTGTGAAAATACTTAAAGTATTAATATAGTTTCGCATACGGTGAATTATTGTGTGCATTACCATTTAGCAATCACTCGAAATTAATTAAAAGAATATTTCATACTAGATGAAAGTTTAAGTGCTATTAGTGGATATAATTATTTATTATCATACAAGTGAAATATGTAGTGGATATAGAAAGAATAAGTGTATTATCACGTGATGTGAATTAGTATATGAATTTGCAAGAAGCATTGTGAGTTATTAAGTGCTACAGTATAACAGTGCAACTAAATTGTGCAAGTGAACTATTGCAATTAATTTGTGATTTGTGACAAGGGAGTAATACAGAGATTACTCAATTACAATATACTCAGTTTATAGTGAGGAACTTAGACTAGAAACTATGCATTGAGAATCTTAATGGATGTTCATTATAGTCTGAACAGTATCGTTGTATAGTTACATTTAATGATTGATCCAAGAGATTTATTAGATGAGCCCAGAAATAAATAATTTTAAATTTTTACCACAGCTGTATTTTCTGTTTATTCTAACTTTACTACACCACTATGCATGCTGTACCTTTTCTGCAACAATGTTTATTTGATAAAAAATTTATTAAAAGTTCGTTCGAAAGAAATTTAAATGATGTTACCAAACAATTTCTTCTTTCCTTTAAACCACTTAGTTTCAACTACTTGGTTTTCATCTTGATTTCAGATATCTCTCAAATTACCTAAGTTCTTCAGGAAATAAATCTAAGGGTGAATTGTAAAAAATGTAATGATTTCTTGATCTAATTAAGAGTTCAAGATTTATATATCTATTAATTTATTTATTTAATAAGGAAGATAGAATGTGGATAGTTTAGTTATCGATTTACAAAATCTTACAGACATTGAACAAAGGACAAATAACAAATAACAAACAGAAAAATATAAATAAGAACCTTTTTACTATAAAAATATTAGAGTAAAAACTCGAGAAATGAAGAAAATGAGATGAAAATTGATAAAAAGAAAAAAAAGTTGAAATAAATTTTTAAAAAATTACATTTAAAAGAAGTTTATTTTATTAATATTTATTACAATTAATGATATTATCATTCATTCTGACTATGTGAGAATTTCGGTGACAAAGAATATATGCCTTTTTCTTATACAAGAAACATTGACATTAAACTTACTTTCCGTGAGCAAAGTGCCATTCTGCAATCTATATTACTAAATCTTTCATTTCTCTGTCTGTCTGTCCGTCCGTCCGGCGCAAGTGTTAATTTCCTGTGAAAAAAATTACTACAATAAAACGTTCGCGACGTTTATTGTATCTGCAATCGCACCTGCAATCTTTCGATCTGAAGTCAGACGTCTTATACATTAGGCCACGGGGTCTTCATTCAAATTATTGTTTCTTACCACTCCCTTTGTGTGTGTGGCGCAATGAGAGAAGAGCCAGAGAAAAAAAGACAAGATAATTAATGTTTTTAGACAGTGTCAAAAGCAAAGCAGCCCTATAATATGCACAGTTTTATAAACTAAAGTAGAGTGAACCTAACCAGCGTTTACAATGAGCCTAATTGACGCTTACAGCAAACCGGAAGTTGGGATCAAAAGTGATCACTTCAGATAAAGAGGAAAACAGCGATAGACGTCCGCCAATATTGACCCTTCTGAACACATTGGTGGTGGTCACGTTTTTGCCAGACAAACGGTTGCTGAGATATGATAAAAGAAAAACATATTGAAGCACCGAAATTTTGATCCCCCCACATCCGGTCAGGGAGTGGTCCTAGAGGTCTGATTTTTTGTACGTGGTCACCTACTTTTTGATGCTGAACACAATGGTGAAGGTTTCATTCTAATATCTCTCACCGTTTGGCCACTACATAGTGTAACATCGAGCAAGCATAAAAGCATAAGCGGTCCCCTGTGTATTACAGGCAAGCTGTAACCTAGGAGCCGCTAAAAATAACTCATTAATTTTAGCCTACTAGATTTAAATTTTAATCTAGTAGGCTAAAATTTAAATTTCTTTGTTCATTTTTTTTTTCAGCAACCACCTGAAGAGTCGTTAGAGACATATTTCGACATGAATGAAGAAATTACAAATGATGAGCATAAATACTCTATCTGAACTAAAATTGTAGACGGGGCTTATGTATTATCACTAGTTCATCATCATCATTCAGCCTTTATCAGTCCACTGCTGGACGAAGGCCTCCCCCATACATCTCCATCGTTTACGGTCATCAGCTTTACTTCTCCATCTCTTCCCCGCAAACTTCTCCATCTCATCCTTCCATCTGCCCTTTGGTCTTCCTGTCTTCCTTTGACCTGTGGAGGGTTTCCAAAACGTGGTCAGGCTCGTCCAGTTTTCCCTAGTCTTTCTGGCCAGGTGTCCTGCCCACCTCCACTTTGACTTCTTTAGACATATAACTGCGTCCTGTATCTTGGTCTGTTGTCTGATCCATGTGTTTTACTTCATATCTTTCAATGTTATATTTAACATGTTTCTTTCCATACGTCTCTGAGAAACCCTAATCTTATTTTCTTGGTTTTTAGTCGTTGTCCATGTTTCTCCGGCATATGTTAATACAGGTAGGACACACTGGTTGTAGGCTTGTCTTTTTAGGCTTATAGGTATGTCTGCTTTAAAAATATACCCCATTTTCTTGAAAGCCATCCATGAAAGTTGAATTCTTCTTTTGATTTCCTTTTCCATCCCCCCATTAATCTGAATATATTACAGATTAATGGGGAGATTATCACTAGTTACTATTAATTAAATTATGGAGAAAAATAAAAAATTCTTCTGAGTTTAAGAATTAATTAATTAAAAGGGATGATGCGTAGAAAAATAAAGTAACTGTCTTGATCAGGATGAAATCTAAACGTTTTGAGCAAAATGAAATAGAAATCTTTCATGTTCATTTGTGTGTTTCAATACAATGTAATATAAATTTATTAGCAAGTGGTTTAAACAACAGTCAAATACTTTAAACATAACATACAATAGCATTATAAAGAAAAATAATTTCGATATGGTTCGTGAAATAAGATTATTAGATTGAACAAGATCTGGCAAGAACTCTCAAACTGTTTATTCATATGCTGCAGTGGTTTAAATAGACTATTTACAAGGGCTGTGATTGGTTGGCGTGCTTTTACAATTGATTGGGGGATTTAATTTAGACGTGGGCTTTAACTACTTTTGAACTATATTTTTAAATAACAACGAATCAGGGGGAGAAGCATAGCCAACGGAAAATTCGAACTGAATAACAGAATAACGGATTTTGTCAGTAAAAATTTAGAATATACAATGGATAATACAAGAAATGCTGATACAATTACAAACGTAAGACAACTAATAATATACAAGCATGAATAGAACTATAAAAAGATAAATGTGAATATAAAAATCATTACAATATTTACCAAAGATACAGATGAATTAGCTAAGTTAAAATTCAATTATTATTATTTTTCCTTCCTTCCTTTATCGAATTTGGCCAACTATGGATCATGGAACTCACAATGTCAGCGTGAAGCTAGTAAAAGTCAAGAAGGGGGACGAAATTAACATCCCGTCCAGAATAACCTTGAGATAGTAAGTCCCAGGTAGAAACGGACGAATCACAGAAGAAGAAAGATGAAACATCCATGCTCTCGACCGGGATTTGAACCCGGGTACCGGCACACAGGCCGCACAGCAGCCCGACGCCTGAGACCGCACGACCACGCGGCATTATTATTTTTATTATTAGCCATGTCTTCATAATTCACCAGACAAATGTAAAAGCTGTTCAGAACTAAAGTATACAAAAGCAATTAAATATCTAGGCCTAGTAATAAATGAAAAATTTTATTGGAATAATCACATTAAAATGTTGTAAAAAGAAGCTAAACAAACTGTCATAGATATTCTATCATATGAAAGACATACTTCCAACGCGGATTAAAATGTTATTATATAATGCTTTATTCGATTCGATGACAGTTGTTCAAAACCTATAATTAATATGCAAAATAAAATTTAAAAGTAAATTTTCTTCAAGCAAAATGTAAATGATAAAAGTATAATGTTAAATAAGTAGCTTCATTTAATATACTAAATCCCAAACAAAATTCATATACAACATTCTAATTAAAAACCCTAAATAAATATGATCCTCAGAAGTATTGAAATTTTCTGAAAACGCAGTTTTTAAGGCAAAAAAATGCATATAGGGGAGGGTTAAAAATATTTTTACTCATGTGAGCTAAAATACTTTTTACCTGCTTCACAGAAAAACAAAAATTGATTTGTTATTCAAAGTTGTTTGGGTTACAAGAGTCTAAAGTTCTGAAAATATTACACCCGAAAAAACATGTTTGGTACTACTAATTAAGCGTCATGTTCAGAATGGAGAATAATAATATCAATAATACAATACATCGGCTTGTGAAAAAAGTGCTTAGTATGTCCATTTGCCGCACCCTTACCCTACATTGCTGAAAATACTGGGATACACAACTGATAAAACCTTTATGTAAAAAGATTGGAAATGTATCAGTATTTATTGATAAATTTCTTTTGATATGAAAATAGTTATTAACATATATTTTTCTTTACGTCGATTTGGGCCGACTAAAGACCACGGATAATAGCCCCTTACGACAACCGTCACAGTGGAGTTAGTAAAGTTCGAGAAGGGTGACGAGATTTACATCAAGTCGAGAATAACACTGAGATAGTAAGACCCACGTAGAAAAGGACGAAAATGAGAAGAAGAAAGAAATAGCCATGCTGGGATTCGAACTCAGGTTCCGACACATGACTGCTCGGCCATGATATGTGAGACAAGAAAAAGAAGAGACACAACGGGATTGTTGTGTAAATAGGTTTGAAAAGCAATTATCACAAGGAATACGTTCATCATAGAAATTGACTGTTGTACAACAATCAACGACCGAGAGCATCAAGCGAAGCATCTTAGCTAAAGTGCCTATTGTTAAAGTAACAAAGATTGGAGTTTATGCGGATGTCGTTTCAGTGTGATTGTATGGACTCCGCCATTGCGAAAAAAGAGATTCCGATTCGGCGAGGAGATTCCGATTCGAAGATGATCTGATTTTATGATGATTTCTTGTTCTCTGGGATATCTAGGATTTATGAAAGGACATGCCGTTTTATTCGATTGAAGTTTCAGTTTTATATTTCGAATAAATACGATGAATTTACTCAACGTTTGAAATAAAGATTTCAACTTTGAAAGGCTTAAGTGATTAATTCTATTTTCCAATGTAGTTCCAGGATTTTAGTGTTACTAGGCAACTCAACGTTCGAAGAGATTATGTCCAATGAAGAATATTCGATTCACCAAAGGATGTCGATGATGTTTAGAATCAACTCGTTTATCAGGAAAATAATGTAAGTCATTCATTTTTCCATTTGTAGTTGCGGTCCCTCATTTATGAAGATTGAAGTCAATCGTTAGAGAATAAAAGTTGTCAAAGCTTAAGCAAGGGATTAAAGATAACGAAGATTATCCCAGGATATAAAGTCTTTAAAGATAAAAGATTTGTTATGATAATAGGACTAAAGATTTATCTTGGATTCGAAATTAGTAAGGACTAAAGAATCATCAAGAGTCTAAAGGTTTTAATTGATAAAGGTTTTAATCAAGGACTATATGAGGAATAAATATAGTTTAAAGTTTTAAAGGTTTCCTAAAGTAAAGGTTCATCAAGGACTTAGATTAATTTCGTTCAGAGAGATTTTAATGTTAGAACTAAAGTTAAGGACATTATAAAAGTTAAAGGTTAACGGAAGTTATTCAAGTCAAAGATGTTAAAGTAATTCGAATGAAGATCTTAAAGCAAGGTTCAGGAGTAAAGATTAACAAAGTAGTTCGAATGAAAAGATAAAGTTAAAGATTAAAGAATAGCAAAGTGCTAATGGATAAAGTTAAAGATTAAAAGAATAGCAAAGTGCTAATGAACTTTCAATCTAATATTAACGAATGAACTTTGAGTTAATATTTGAATCTAAAGAGATTTAGTAATCATACAAGTGTTGAATAAAGGACATGAGCTTCAACAAAACATTTAGTTTATAAATGAACTATTCCGTCAAAGGAAATATAATGTTACTGTTTTTATTTAACGTTGTGTCCAAGAATATTTACTTACTCTGCTAGTAAGATTCAATTAAGTATTAAGTACACTTTTAAAATATTTTAATAGGATTTAAAATATATATTCTTCCATTGAGCCACTCAAAATAAGGTTAATCCAATTATAAACAGAAGGTAAAAGGGAAACCTCCTCACCACCATAAGAGGGTTATGGGCACACAACAAGAGAGATTACCACAAAACGGTTATGGGCACACAACAAGAGAGATTACCACAAAAGGGTTAAGACCAACAAAGGGATATAAGCAAGTCAAGTTTTCACCACAAAATGGTTATGGGCCCAGCACCCCGCTTCCACTGCGCCACCCACAAAATGGTTATGTACTCCATGCTTACGATTCCACTGCGCGACCCACAGGAATACATTACAAGTTATGAAATAATTGCCTCTCCAACTCTCGCAGCGTGGGGGTGGGGGGTTAATTGACGTGTCAATGATAAATATCATATACGTCTACATTTTTATTTCTCTGATTTCATATGATTTTTTATTTCTTGAGATATCCCCAATTTTCAATCCATTTTGATTTTTGTCGATTACAGCGCCATAAGCGAGCAACCCCGACGTACAGTACATCAAATTAATGTGAAATTTTCTGGATAATCCGAATTTCCAATAAAAAAATGGGGGTTTCTATTTACGTTTTTCTTCCCAACCCCTCGCCTCATAGGGGGTGAGAGGTCGAGTTTGGTATCATTGGATGTCCTCCTCCGAGACGAACAAATTTTAATTATAAAGTTTTTTGATCCGATTTGTAGTTTTCGGGATATTTCAATGTCTTCAGATTAAATGAACACCCTGTATATTATAACCAAATGATTTGTTTTGCGCTTTATATTAAGCAGGGCCGATTCGAGTGGGGGGAGGGGGAGCTAATCTAAGCTGTCGCCTGAGGTCCCACGCCTGGAGGGGGGGGGGGCTGGCTGGTTGATGATTTTTTTTTCGTTATTGTTTGCTGTAATATTAAATTCCATTCGGTCAGCCATAAAAATATTATGGGTTTTTTTTTTTTCTTTGTTTAAAATTCGGCTTGCTCTAACAAAGCCCAAGAGGTTTTAGGGAAGTTGGATCGGTGTGGGGGACATTATCAGGAAGAAAGAGGGGGAGGGTGCATTTTAAGCTCGCTTGAGACCCCGCCCCCTCCTTGGGCTGGGCTTGTGTTAAGTTTTCTTAATTTGAAGAGATGCTTAAGTTTCATGATCTTAGAATGAATGAAGAAATTTTTTATTGCAAATTGTATTTACATATCCAAGGACCAGAAAGAACGACCAGAAACGAATGAGGAGAAAAAGACAAACCGAGCAAAATAAAAAAGGAAACATTCATGCCAGCTTTGGGATTCGAATTTTATGAAGCATCTATTACCCAAGTAGTATTAGGCCACCGCCTGAACTTGAACGCCACTTAGGCATAATGCTATTTTTATTTATTTATTTCAAAAATATTCATTGCCTTATTTTACAATAAAATACATCTAACGAAATACAAGCTATCCAGTAGATTTATTTTAAAATTATTTATTCTGTTATTTTCTCTTAAGATCAGCCTAACGATTCCACTTTTGATGTAGCCTATATGAATGCTTTTTCAGATTTTTGATAAGAATATAAATTTGATTCTCAAAATAACTTCTATATGACTTTTAAAATAAATCAAAAAAATAAAGAAAAAAAAGGAAGTTTTTTCATTGTTTTTAGTAATATTTCTCCAAAGTGTAAAATTTTCATGTCTATAATCATTAATACTGAATTTCACAAAATATATCTCGAATAGAATTTTATTCAGCATTCGAATTTTTCGTCTTAAAATGTTCAGTTGTTGTTAAAACTTATCTTTTCCCAAATTTAAAATCCTTCAATTTTAAATTATAAAATTTCATATTTTATTCTTTGTAAAAATAAAATTGCAAAATAGATTTAGAAATTTATTGGAAATTTTTATAAAGATTGTATTTTTCATTAATTTTTTGGAATGTGAATTAAGTTCACATTGTTAGTTGGAAACATTTACAGTATATCAACAGAATATTAAGCGTGAGCTAAAAATATTTCAGTATTTTATCAATTTTTTTTTTTGATTGCTTGATTGTCATGTAAAATTTCAGGAAATATAAGTCATGTAAATAAGAAAAAGAAAACAGCACATGAACAAAATAGGAAAATGCCTTTCTGATTTTAGATTACGGGAAGGAATTGGGAACGGCCGTTTCGTCCTTCTACGGACTCATCAGCTTAATCCTTGCCTTCCATTAAACAAATCAGAAAGGCAAGATCTACAAAATATAAAGTACTGAAATAAACCACTTCTCTATCATATCTTCAGAAACATCAAATCTATATTTCAACCCAATGACGGGCCTTCTTCAGGATAAAAATATAAATACAAAATACAGTAAAGATAAAGAGAAAGAGAAAATACATCTTCTTTCCCTTTCAAATCATGATCGAATATAAAGTAATAATCATAAAGATACAAAGCAAATTCTAATAATTACAAAAAAACGTACCAACTGACATATATCGTCTAATAATCATAACAATAACATAATAATAACATAAATTCTAGCCAAAAACAATCAGTAACAAAACAAAACAATATAAAGTGAATGAACCAGATAAGGATTATTTTAAAAACAAAAATTCTCTAATTTTCTTGTAGTGTAATAGCGATTTTTTGAAAATACTTAAGGATACTGCATTTACTTTAAGAGATTTATCTCTGTTGATACATTCACAACTATTAATTAGACAAGATTCCAATTCGAATCGTTTAACCTCGTCTTTAACATTGAATACGATGTGTACGATGGGGTCAGGACAATGGTTGTTCCTCATACAGTGCCCTGCCCATTCCGAAATTTTGTCGTCTCTGTTGTCATATGCAGTGGTGTGCTCGCGGACCCGTTCTTTCAAAGTTCTGCCCGTGTTGCCAATATATATGTCCTTACAATCTCTGCATTGTAAAGCATATACCACCCCCATTCTATTCAATTGAGAATTTTCTTTCCGAATCCCAAAGTATCAATGACACCCCCCCCCCCCACACACACACCCTGAAACTGAGATGAGGTCGGGGAGTCAAACCAACACTCACCCATCTATATCCCCGGGAAAGAAAACCGATGCCTATTCTACAGAGGGGACGGACCCTAGGCTCCATCTGGTGGAAAATTCACCGCAGAAACATTCCAGACTTCCAGCGAGATCGACTACAAGCATCAATTTTGAAAGAGAGACAGTTATTAAACGGCAATAACGCATTTAATAAAATTATTATTATTTTTTCTGCTATCGACGTTGAAACGCTGCATTTTTTAAAACTTGCGTATTCTTAGGAAATATCTTTGCCTATCGTAAAGGACCCAAGATCTAAGAATTCCAATTTAATAACTTTACAAAGAAGTCTACATAAATTTGTTTGGTTATGATTTTCTATTAATGTTTATGCAAAAAATGCAACAAACTAAGAAATATCAACAAACAAACAAGTTCAAAAATATTTTCTCATATTTATTTCCAAGGAGATGAAGTAAAAAAAATGATCAGACTACAAAATTTATTTCTTCATTAAAATTGTAATTTGGAATTTCAGACGGATGCTAGTACCTCTTATTTCATAGTGTTAACGCAAACAATACATGAAATTTAGAAGATGTGATGATAAGTTCTTAATGCAGTATTAAAAAAAATTGTCAGGAGGTTCTCCATCCTGTTGCCTGGATCAGTATTTTTAAGATTCAATAATGGATTGAACCCAGTCTTCAAAGTAAATCATTTTAGTAAAATAATCAAAATCTCCAACTTCAGTGACTCTGTCCCCCCAGCTCATTACTCCCCATAAATACCAATGATTCTTCCACTTTATTTCAAAGGAAGAACCACTGTCTCCTGCGAAGTCATGCACATCATCCATTCCTTTGGCACAGAATATATAGTCTGGCAATTTACTTCGAATAAAATAATTGCATTCAGTGCTATTAACAATGTTCAACATTTCACTGCTCAATTTCACTTTGCTAATTTCTCTAACAGGTTCTAAAGGCCCCCATCCAGTAGTTGTGCCAGATTGGAATTCATTGCACGAATTTTCCTCATGAAGATTACTTCCCAAAAAACAGATGGGGTAAATATCGTTTGTGTAAATGACACTATCTTTAAGTTTTATGAGACCAATATCGTACAAGCGATGCCTCTTAGAATATTTAGGATGCATTCTTACTGTTAATACATCGTAAATTGAAGTAGTTTCGAAGGAATCTAAAGTTGCCCCTAATTTTACAAGAAAATCAGGTCGTTGCTTTCTCTGAAATCCGGATAGACAAGTAGCGGATGTTACAAGCCAAGTTGAATCTATAAGTGTTGCGTAACAAAATGGCATCAGTTCACCTTCATTCCATAAAGTAGCTAACCAAGGACGTGATAATTTTGTGGAATAATGTTCATCCAGTCTTCCACAAACAATTTTCCGGATAATGGTAACAGTGATTTCCGATTTCCTCTCACAAGAAGATTGAAGATCTTTATAAGTGCATACATATTTACCTTCATCTAAAACTGAGATATTGCGAAAGTACAATGAGCCATCCGGCATTGGAATATGATTATTCTCTCCCCAAATCCGCTTCTCATCTTTAAACCAAATAACTTTGTAAATAGTCGTGCTTGTTGAACAAGTAACGATCTGATTCGTTCCTTCAAGTAAATTTAATGAAACCAAATGTTCCAGAGATTCCTGAGGACACTCATTTGAAACTTGAAGTTGATACAAACAGAAATCTAAAACAGATGAGGTTTTTTTATCTTTTATTATACATGAATAAATACCTTCATCATCCTTTGAAAAATTGAAAAACTGGAGTTTAAAATCTGTTTGATTTAGGAATGTCTGTCCTCCCTGAAGGCCTGTAAATTCCACTTGGTCTTTTAACCATGAAATACTCTTCTCTAAACCTTCATAGGAAGGATTTTCTGATTTACAAACTTGTAAGGTTAGATTGTCACCAACAGCGATTCTCTTCTTATAATATTTATTCTTTGTAAAATCGTAATGATAAAATAAATCTTTCACTGGCAAACACTCAGGAAGAGAATCGGACCAGAAACCTGTATTCAGACAAGATACAACAATAGACGTGATTGGATAATTCCCCAAAGAAATGAAGTTCTTATTACACCAAATTTCTGCCTTTTCTCCTACTTCATATTTTTCCTTCGGACTGAGAAGATAAGAATTATTAGAAACTTTTGGTTTCAGACATCCTGGCCTGCATTCAGGTGTATAGGACCATTTCCCATCAAAATGACATCTAACAATGTTTGGACCTTTTTGAAGAATATATCCTTCTTTACATTTAACAGTGATTTCGTGCATGGGAAGAGACCTTTCTTTGCAATTTCTAAAATAGGCATTAGGTATAGACTTACGAAGTTCCGTGAGCTTGCATTCTTTCGCTAAATAAGAAGAAAAAAGAAATTAGTTTTTGCATTTTGTTCGAGATGTTATTTTACAAAATAGGTAGTAGATAATCTTGAAGTACATTAAATTTAACAGATAGTTTTTTATCAATTCAATAATCAAAAAAGTCAATTACAAATTAAGCCATAATCAGTAGAAAACTTTATTTTATGAAGCTAATGTAAAAACATCAGAGAAATAATTGATATTTCAAGATAATTTACAATGTAAAGATAATGATAACGATATTATAGGCCGAAATAATTTGGTTGCTATTTGAAAGAAACCTAAAAACAGTGGAAGTACTTTCTAAACACATAGTAAAATTTTATTGAAGAGCTTTGCTGTAATTTGCAGGAAGATGGCTTAAAGCAAACATTTAAATAGTGATAGGGGAAGTTTTCGTAATTTGTACTGGTGTAACATCCCAAAATACATCCTCTCTCCAAACTATCTCTGGAATTAAAGTGGACCAGCTTGCTTTATACCCCGGGATATAAACTGGACTAGTCCAGAATACATCCAGGATATAAAGCTGGATTAGATTAAATCAAATCCAGATTAAACTCCCCCCCCCCCCGAGACACACGCACTCAGAAGCCAGCTCTATGAGAGTTCTGTTTTAAACTCAATGGTTTAGTTAAACTAATTGAAAGTAACTAATTTAATTTAATTTAATTTAAATTAAAAACACTCGGATATTAAAGTTTGATTTTATTTCTCACGCAATTGACACAATCTTATAAAGTGAAATACAACTTTAATCTCTTAAATGCTATTGCAAATTTATCAATTGCAGTCTGCTATGAAGGATTAACTAACAAAACATATATATAAACACTGGTTACATTAAACATTTAAGTGCACTGACACATTATCAAGATATAAGTCTGGTCTATCACAAAATATATAAATTATGATGGAAAAAAATTCTGGACATTGAAATACAGACTTATTTATGAAAACACAAGACGGTCTAATCTGGACTAAAGAGGTACAGTCTGGGCTAGCTCAAAATATACTCCGTGATACAATATAGCATGGGCTTTTTTTATACGTAGGAATATATTTTGGGCTAGCCCAAAATAAAGGTTGAGTTTGGCGGAGGGGGTTAATGTGGGCTGTTACACCAACGCCTAAATCATACCCCTTTTGAAAATATATAGCATAGACAAATAGTGGTATCCAGTTTGCACGTCTTGAAGTACGCATACTCATCATGAAGTATTCCATTTTATGAGGGGTGATGATTTTAGTAGCAGGTTTGGCGAATTGACGGAGGAAAGTTGGTTTTTCATCGTTTAAACATAAATTTTTCATTACGTAGCTCTGAAAGTTAAATGAAAACAAATGAAGCTATATATATCACTTGAAATAGCATTAACTTGTTATAGTTCTCACGAAATTTTTGAGTATAGGTTGTATTGATTTAGCTTCAAGGAAAAATAGCGAGTTTGTCTAAATTGTACCGACTTCTATTTCCTAAAATGTAGCAGTAGACGTTACAATCAGGCCGTAGAAAAATGTTTATATTCTAGTCAAATTATAAGTCTCTTTCAAGTGTCTCAGCAGCTTTTCAAGTGTCTCTTTCAAGTGTCTAAGCTTAAGGCAGAGCAATAAGAGTTCCCATAGCCATTAGTGGCTTTAGATAAAAGGGTGATTAATCTGTCGACAGACATGAACAGTTTTATGTACATTTATTACAGTGTTCTGAAAGAAGGTCTATCCGAAGAAGATCTTCAACAATCCGGGAGAACTGAAGATTCAGCTGAAGGAGACATCAGATACCATCCTTCGGATGGAAGCAGTTGTTTCAGATGTGCAAGTCAAAGTTACAGGTTAAAAACTAAATCTTGCAAATCCTGCCAATGTGAGGAAAAAAAAAATTTTTAATTTGGTAAAGTAGTTAATATTTTTTTGTTCTGGTGTTTCAGGACTCTCAATGGCATTATTGAAAGCATTAGGCTTTTGCTAAAACTTTCTCCAAAGCACCAGACGCGAGTCCAGAGTTGTCAGAGATCATGTGGGGTGACCAGTACTCCCAATAATAATGCGCTCATGACCTCCAAGAGTAAAACAATGAAAAGAAAGATGCTTTCAGAATACAGAATACAGAACCATTTAAGAAATAACTCGATGACTGATACTGTGAAATGACTGATAGCTCAGATGAGATGAGATGACGGTCTAACCTGGAAAATATGAGTTCATTCAAAATGTGCAGGAGTGAGAAAATCATTGAAAACGTTCCGTTGTGCCTACTACAAGTGAAACCTTTGTGTAGTCTGTGTAAGAATATATGTGACACAACTCACCACTACTACTTAGGAAACCATTTCCTTAATCTGTATCGATTGCAGACTTCTAGTAAACTGATCCTGTAGATTTTGTGGTAACTTACTCAAACCTTTATTTCATTGGATACATTTCCTAACTTCATAGAGATTAAGATTCTACTTTTGAAATATTTTTGAAACTCATCATTAAATTTTTTTTAAATTATACATGAAAAATGGTACAATTTATACAACTTTCCCATAAGTTTTAAATTTAAATCTTATACAATCTTCTTTATTTTAAAAGTGGTAAATTAATAGAACTCGAAATTTGATACAAAAACATAAATCTCTTATAACAGAAATTAGAAATAAATCTTAATCATACTAAGATAAAAAGATGTTTGATACAAAATCGAAACCCTACTATCTAAAAAGGATAAAAAAGGTTACATTACTTTTAGTTGAAACACTCGTAATTAGCAGAATTTCTTCTTAAAACTTAAAAGAAGAAATAATAATCTATAATTAAACACCTTTTCGATTCGGAAAA